>JACGAQ010001404.1:0-61168 GCA_014119065.1 Orius insidiosus | reverse complement strand
AAAAGATTTTTATAAGAATTTTTGAGCGGTTCTATAATCAGTGATCACAGGAACGTACTAATCTCCATAAAAAGGGGCGCCTTCCTCGTTTTTTTTTTGGTTTAAAAACCCCCAAATTAACTACTGTTTTCCTCGTTTCTCATGGTATTTTGGCCAAAACAAACCTCAGCACCAGATTTCTAAGAGCCACTCAGTTTTTACACCTAGAAACACAAGGTTTTTCGTCGAATTTGAGAGTCTTTGGCCCCTTCAGCAACCTCGGAGCCCCAAGCCAAACAATTTAGCGAACGTTTTCTATGGTCTTTTGGTCGAGAAACGCCTGTTTTACCAGATTTATAATAAATAAAACTTTTAGGAAATTTAATTCTCTATAAATTTGCACTTAATTATTTTTTTCTTGGATGCACCATGTTCTGAAAATAAATTTTTTTTAAAATAAATTTAACTTGAAAACAGTGCGTCCTAGAGAAAAAATGAATAGAATAAAAATTAAAGAGAATTGAATTTCCAACTGATTTATTTAGTGCATTTTTTCAATATCTGTAACGGTTTATGATTTACAAGCCTTTAAAAATTAACCTTCTTAATGGTTATACTTCAATAACCTTCTTACACAGAGAAGGTAAACTTTTGATGGACTTTAACGCCTAAAATGTTCAAAATTTTGAAAAAATGAACTATTTAGAACACATTTTAAGGGTAACCCCTAATCTGTCCTTAACTCTTCACCTCAAGAAAAAATCATGGCATCGAAATATGCAGTGAATGACATTTGGTCCATCCTTTTTTCCAACTATTTGATCACCCCAAACCGCAAGTATAACCTTTTAACTTTCTTAAAGAAGTTATGTGATACCCATCACGTCTGGTTTTTGGGGAAGGGTCTTCCAGACCCCGGAGGGTCAAATTAAATATTGATCTTTACCGATCTCAACTTTGTCTGTGGTGCCGGCCGGCCGTCTTTTTTTCCGGAACAATTTACGGCCACATTTTTCAACCGATTTTTACCAGATTGTCACCAAATTTTCTTTAATCGGTGAACAAGAAACTAACGAGGGCGATTTTTAAATTTTGAAAAAATGGCGGAGATATGTCTGTTTGAAATTTTAAAAAATTCGCTGCGGCCGAACCATTGGTCCGATTTTCACCAAATTTTCACCAATTACTCCTTATATTTTTAAAGAAATTTTGGTGTAAGAAAATGATCATTTTTTTTACATTTATTATTATTTTAATAGGGAGAAATTTCATACTTCCACCCCTTACGAGATTGACTTCTCAGGGTCAAAAATCCCAATATTTCTACCTTGATATTTCAAAAAATTTTCAAAAAACAAAACTTACAAAATTTTTCGAAAAAAAACGCAAATTTAAAAAAGAAAACTTAAAAATACAATTAGACAATTTTTGAAAAAAAAAAAAAAATTTTTAGTTTAAAAAAAACTTCCCCTCGGTTATACTTCTCCTCCTTTATACTTCCCACTCCATTATACTTCCCCTCCCTTACATTTCCCCCTCCGCTACACTTCCCCACAGTTATACTTCCCCACCCTTACACTTCCCCCTCCTATATTATTACTTCTCTTTAAGGAAGTTCCCGCCGGGGCCAGCTCCAGACTACTACTTAAGTTCAAGGCTCTCTGGCAAGTTTTTCTCGCACAAATCGCCCAAATAAACGAATTTTTGGCTATTTTCTCAAAATCTTCTGGAGTAGGGACACCAATTTAACCAAAATTGTGGAAGTTTTCCACGAAATTGAATAAGTTATGGCTATCCCCCCGCGGTAAAAAATTAAGTGATTATTTAACAGTTATTCACTCTATGATCTGTTAATTGAGCGTGGAAAGTTGAATGTATGTGAATAACCTGAATATATGATGGGTTTAATTAAAATACGGGAGTTGATGAACTTTGTCCGTCTAATTAAAGCCCTTGGAGAGTAAATTTGTTTGAGTATCATCAAAATTGAGCCTTTTTATTTTTCTGTAACCAGACGAACAAAAGAGGGGAATTTTACTTTGATAACGTTAAAATAGTAGGAGTTCGATGGGTTTGCGGTTGAAGACCTGTGTTTCACGTTTAAGACGGATAATTAGAAGGAGAAGGAGGATTAAACGTTTTGAGTGAGGCCACAAGGGACTCTGCCCTGACAACCCCCATCCCTTCCACGATTTATAATTACGGGGAGTCCACCGCAAAACTGGACCTCTTCCCTTTATCTCTTTCTCTCTCTCACACTATCCTTCATCTTCAATAACCTTTCGCTTTCAATCTCTACCCCCCCCCCCCCACACAAGGGGCTGTCTACCAAATTAAGAGTAATGATTTAAACGCTTTTTAGGAAATTTTTCCAAAAAAATGTTTTTACCACTTTAAAGATGACACGGAATTCATTCAATGCTGGAAAATAACGCCATCTAGTAGACCCTCCTCGAGCAATAATTAACTTCCTAAAAGAAGTTATTGTGATACCCTCGACGTCGGGTTATTGGGGAAGGGTCTTCCAGACCCCGGAGTGTCAAATCGAATATAGATCTTTACCGATCTCAACTTTGTCTGTGGTGCCGGCCGTCCGTACCATTTTTTTCCGGAACACTTTATATCCACAATTTTCACCACATTTTCACCAAATTTTCTTTCGTAGGTGAACAAGAAACTAACGAGGGCGATTTTTGAATTTCGACAAAATGGCGGAGACATGTCTGTTTGAAATTTAAAAAAAATTCGTTGGTCCGATTTTTACCCTTTCATCAATTACTCCTTACATTTTTTAAGAATTTTTGGTGAAAAAAAAAATCATTTCAATAGGGAGAAATTTCACACTTCCACGCGCTACGAGAAGGACCTCCCTTGGCCAAAAATCCCATTATTTCTACCTTGATACTTACAAAACTTTTGAAAAAAAAAAAGAATTTATAAAATTTTTCGGAAAAAAAGCGCCCAAAAAAAAGAAAACTCGGAAAATTAAAAAGAAAACTTAGAAAATTTTTCGAAAAAAATAAAATAAATCTTCCTCCGTTATACTTCCCCTCCCTTATACTTCCCCTCCATTATATTTCTCCTCCTTATACTTTCCCCTCCGTTATACTATCCCCCCCGTTATACGGAGCAAAAAACTGAAATTTTAGGGTGATTTTACCCACTTTGACTGGCCTACCGTAAAAATTTATCTCAATGCTTGAAATTATTCTTCCCTTCCTTTTGTACTTCCCTCCCTATACTTCCCCTCCGTTATACTTCCCCTCCAATAGGGCCAAAGAGCCCATTATTTCTACCTTGAGACATAGAAAATTTTTCGAAAAAAAAAAAATTTTTTTTTGACAAAAAAACTTAGAAAATTTTTCGAAAAAAAGAACTTAGAAAATTTTTCGAAAAAAAAAAAGGAAAACCCGGAAAATTTTCGAAAAAACAAAAAAAAAAGGAAAAACCCGGAAAATTTTTCGAAAAAAAACTTTGAAAATTTTTTGGACAAAAAAAAAAAAAACCGGAAAATTTTTCGCAAAAACAAACTTGGAAAATTGTCCTTTATACTTTCCTCCCTACTAAATCCCCTTCCTTTATACTTCCCCCTCCATTATACTTCCCCTCTGTTATACTTCTACTCCGTTATACTTTCCCTCCGTTATTCTTCCCCCTCCGTTATACTTCCCCCTCCCATATACTTCCCCCTCCGTATACTTCCCCCTCCCATATACTTCCCCTCCGTTATACTTCCCCTCCCATATACTTCCCACTACGTTTTACGTCCCCTCCGTTATACTTCCCCCTCCTATATAGATACTTCTCTTTAAGGAAGTTTTCGTTGGAAGCTCTTCAAACCAGTACTTTCCTCCTTATCTTTGTAAAAGGATTATGAGAAAAACTATTATTCGGATTTTCTTATATGATATATTTTTGGAAAGAGCTTGTCAAAACCTACAAAATGTCTAGCGGTTTTTAGGAAAAAACGTTTAGTCGAAAAGTAAGCTTTCCATTTCCAAAGGAAATCTTTTTCGGAAAAACTGCTCCAAGACCGTATAGACATTCATACTAACGAGAACTAGCTTTTGTAAAAAATTTTCCGACAATTTTTAGTGCTCAAATATAGGAAAGTAATTTTTGGCATCTTCCCTCACTGTCTATGTCGGATTCGGCTTAACATTTATCAGCGTTATTCGCGAGCAAATAAATCACCATTAATTATTGATAAATTTTTTAATACTAATAGCACACACCTGAAGCATTGGATTTAGTCAATAATTAGTAAGCTGTGTCTGAGATGAAATTTAGGAAATAGCTTGAGGAAAACGTGGGCGCGAGGGCAAAATGGCGGGGGGAAGAAATATCTGTACGCTCGATTCATAAGTTAAAACGGCCCCTGAACGTTTAAGGGAAAATTAATTTATTCAACATTCCTTGTCGCAAGCTGCTAATTATTACAAACAATAAACACTCCCAGAAAAACGTGGACGGGGGAGTCCGGATTTAAATAAACGTAAATCGAAAATCCCTTTTCCGACCTAACAAAAATGCTGAATTTTTATAAAAATATTTCAAAAATTTTGTGAATTTCGCCTTTTTTTTTTTATTTATGAAAACTCTTGGATCCTATTTCATTGACTCCCCTTTTCACTGTTTATTCGTTGAGGAATAAAATGTTATTTTTATCCGTCCCGTACCGATAACGAAAAAACATCGGCCGACGCGTATTCCCCGGAGTTGGCGGGTGGAGGGTCGAAAAGTTATCGACGTGAAGATTAGGTAGTGAAAAAAAAAAATAAAAGAATAGGTCAAAATAATCGAAATTTTTGATTGGTGCAAGTATTGGGACGTCGATGAATAAAAAAAAACACAGATTTCAAAGGAAATACCGAAAGCACAAAAAGTACTGGACTTTACGATTTGCGTTTTTCAGGTTTCTGGATCTCAGCACCCTGTGTACCGATCGACTTAAAATTTTATCCAGGTTTTCTCTGATCCCATATGAGTAAATTATGGAAATTTCAAGTCAATACAAGTCGATATATACAACTCTGAAAACCCGGTGTCTCTCCTTTGGAGTGCTCTTCTTCTTCTTCTTATTCAGCTAGCCAGGGCCACAGCCTCTACGAGTGGATTAACTTGTAATTTTGCACAGAGCTTCCTTTCCATTTAAGCCAGTGCCTTTTGAAAGATTTTACCCATTATCTCAACTCAGAGAAAAGTTAGGAGCAAAAAACTGAAATTTTAGGGTGATTTTCCTCACTTTGACTGGCCCACTGGTATTTGTCTAAATACTTGAAATTATTCTTCCCTTCCTCTTTTACTTCTCAATCCTATACTTCCCCCTCCTTGAACTTCCCCTCCGTTATACTTAATCTCCCTTATACTTCCCCCTCCTTATACTTCCCCCACTTTGACTGGCCCACAGGTAAAATTTGTCTAATTACTTGAAATTATTCTTCCTTCCTTTTTTACTTCTCAATCCTTATACTTCCCCCTCCTTGAACTTCCCCTCCGTTATACTTAATCTCCCTATACTTCCCCTCCGTTATACTAAATTATATACAGGGTGTCCGGAAAACATGGCAAGCGTCTGGGAGAGCGTTAAAAAGTGGTTTTACGAAAAAAAGTTAAATGTAAACCCCCCTTAATTTAAATCAAAGAATTTGATGGTGTAGTTTAAAATCCGCCTGGATATACAGGGTGTCCCAGACACAACCTAACTTCGTTATTTCAAATGAGAACCCCTATTTTTTATTTCAGATTCGTAATCTACGCAAAATTTCAAGTAGATTTGAGTACTCATATGAAGATTTTGGACAACTTTTAAAAAATGTCAAATTTTAGCGTTTTTTTGCTCTAAAATCCGTTAAAATTGACCTAGGAGACTCGTTTTTTTTAATTCCACTTATTTTTTCCCGAAGAATCCAACTTTCTCAAATTTGAGCATCTTCGCATTCTGCATCACGAGATTTCGCGCTAATGGCCTTTTTTCAAGTTTAACTCCAAATTCCATACTTCAAAAATGGAAATTAGCGATTTGTCGACGGAATTTTAATTTTTGATGCATAAAACAAAAGACGCTGTAGCTCTTTCAAAATTTGTGGTCCGAAAGAAAAATTCCTTCAACAAGTGCTAATTTTCATTTCTGAACTAAAAATTTGGGTTCTAACTTGAAAAAAGGCCATTAGCGACGAAATCTCGTGATGCAGAATGCGAAGATGCTCAAATTTGAGACAGTTGGATTCTTCGGGAAAAATAAGTGGAATTAAAAAAAAAAAAACGAGTCTCCTACGTCAATTTTAACGGATTTTAGAGCAAAAAACGCTAAAATTTGACATTTTTTAAAAGTTGTCCAAATTGTCATATGAGTACTCAATCTACTTGAAATTTTGCGTAGATTACGAATCTGAAATAAAAAATAGGGGTTCTCATTTGAAATAACGAAGTTAGGTTGTGTCTGGGACACCCTGTATATCCAGGCGGATTTTAAACTACACCATCAAATTCTTTGATTTAAATTAAGGGGGTTTACATTTAATTTTTTTTCGTAAAACCACTTTTTAACGCTCCCAGACGCTTGCCATGTGTTTCCGGACACCCTGTATACAGTATACTAAGTTATACTGTCTAAATACTTGAAATTATTCTTCCCTTCCTTTTTTACTTCTCAATCCTATACTTCCCCTCCGTGAACTTCCCCTCCGTTATACTTAATCTCCTTTATACTTCCCCCTCCTTATACTTCCCCTTCCGTTATACTTCCCCCACCTTATACTTACTCCTCCGTTATACTTCCTCCTCCGTTATACTTCCTCTCCTTTATAGTTTACCCCTCGTACAATTAATACCAATTATCATTTTAGTAGGGAGAAATTTCATACTTCCGTTACGAGAGGGACCTCCCTCGGCCAAAAATCCCAGTATTTCTACCTTGATACATACCTTAAAAAAAACTTGGTAAATTTTTCGAAAAAAAGAAAAAAAAAAAAAAAAAACTTCCGTTATACTTCCCTTCCTTTATACCTCCCCTCCGTTATACTTCCTCTCTCGTATACTTCCCCCACCTTATACTTCCCCCTCCGTTATACTTCCCCACCTTTATACTTACTCCTCCGTTATACTTCCTCTCCTTTATAGTTTACCCCTCGTACAATTAATACCAATTATCATTTTAGTAGGGAGAAATTCATACTTCCGTTACGAGAGGGACCTCCCTCGGCCAAAATCCCAGTATTTCTACCTTGATACATACCTAAAAAAAACTTGGTAAATTTTTCGAAAAAAAAAAAAAAAAAAAAAAAAACAAAACAAAAAACTTCCGTTATACTTCCCTTCCTTTATACCTCCCCTCCGTTATACTTCCTCTCTCGTATACTTCCTCCACCTTGATACTTCCTTAATTTAAATTTGAAGGATAAAAACAAGAAGGAAGAAGAGATTACAAAAAGTTTTTTTTGCCCCGAGCAGGACTCGAACCCGCATCTCCAGAACCATTACCGCCGTGCTAACCGAGAACAAACTCCGCCGTGCTAACCATTACCATAAACCATGTAACTCTACCTCGTCGGGAAGACTATTTAAGGGATTAAAAATCAGGTTAAGCAACTTAAGTTTGAATTACGCGGTGTCTCGAAGGAATGCCTCTGGTTGAGGACTTTCGAGAAAATCTATCGATTAATAAAAATCGTGCGGAATATTTAAATTATAAGAATAAGGAATATAAGGTTGAAGAGATTTGAAAAATAAGCGCCAGAGCGGTTGAGATAATGACAGCCTTGAGGTATCTCCCCGTAGTGCGTACCATTACTCGTCCTCGATGGTGTAATGGTTAGCACGGGCGGAGATCAGTTCTGGAGATGCGGGTTCGAGTCCTGCTCGGGGGCAAATTTTGTAATCTTCTTCCTTCCGTTTTTATCCTTCAAATTTAAATTAAGTGTAACTTACGAGTGGTTGTTTACCCACCAAAATTTCCATTAGTTGATACTTCCCCCACCTTTATACTTCCTCTCTCGTATACTTCCCCCACGTTTATACTTCCCCCTCCGTTTACTTCCTCTCCTTTATACTTCCCCCCTCCTATATGTTTACTTCTCTCTAAGGAAGTTTTCGTTGGAAGCTCTTCAAACTAGTACTTTGTTTTATTGCACAAAATTGTTCTGCAATGGGAGGAACGCTGGTTTCGGATGTTGTCGGTGAAAAACATGAGAGAGGAATGTTAAGTGTTTAGGCTGGAGACACCGAAGGTTTGAGAAGAAAAGGGAGCTTTCCGTCGCTCCTCGCCCTCTCCTTTATCTTCAGAGACTCGCTTTCTTCCTCCCTCATTATGACAATAAACCTGAATCATTCATTGTGAGCCGGGTTTCGTGCAGAACGAACCGAGACATAAGTCACCCCAAGGACGTGTATGGCCCCGTAATGCCTCCGGAATTCACATCAAAATACATGTCCCTTTTTTTTTTCTCTCTCAGGGCGCTCCACCATCAGAAGAAAACACCCCTTTCAATAACAAGGCTTATTTTAATTTTTCACATGATTTATCTAAATAGACTTTAGAGGGTCATACATCGGGGATGTATTAATAAAACAGGTGTGACGGTTTCCCTTGCGGCCAGCCACTCTATATAAATAATTATATAGTGTATAATTTAAGGGATGGAGGGGG
This sequence comes from Orius insidiosus, assembly GCA_014119065.1. Lineage (NCBI taxonomy): Eukaryota > Metazoa > Arthropoda > Insecta > Hemiptera > Anthocoridae > Orius > Orius insidiosus. Next base: position 52,542 of record JACGAQ010001404.1, on the reverse strand, counting down.
TTTGCACCCAGGTGTTTGCCTCTAGGAGCACTTAGTGTAATGACTGCGAGTATTTAAGGGCCCAAAATAGCCCCCTATTATACGATTCAGTTTATATTTTATTTTCCTAGCTCCTTTTAAAGTATCACATCCTTAAGAAATATTTTCTAAGTTTGCTCCCTGCCTCAAAAATATTACAAAAAAAAAAATTTAAAAAAAACCCCTAAGTCTAGTCTTGCACTGCCGTCGATAATACCGAATCCCATAAATGTATGGATGGGAATCTTGCAACCAATCCTTTCTACCTGATAAAAATTCGCCGATGGACGTATCTAACTGGGCCATTGTATCAAAATCATAAGTATCTACTGGGCCAATGAACACTAAAATGATTGTATCCAACTGGGCCAATACTTGATTATCAACAAATGCGAGGAGAATTGGTCGTTTTTACTACTGCAACAAACTAACCATGTTTTTAGATGGTACTTTCCAGTTCGTACTTTAAACAGTGTCTCAAGACACACGGATTTATCAGAAATAATTACATTTCACTCGTTTTTTGTTTAATTAACAGTAAACGAGAAGAGGCTTATAAGTTAAAAAAGGCAATTTTGGTCAAAAATGCCTTAAAAAAGTCAATTTTTGGTCAAAAATGCCATAAATCTGTTTTTAAGACAAAAACTGGAAAAATGCTAATGAAAGGCAATTTTGGTCGAAAATGCCGTAAAAATGCAATTTTGGTCAAAAATGCCTTAAAAAAGGTAATTTTGGTCAAAAATGCCTTAAAAAAGTCAATTTTTAGTCAAAAATGCCATAAATCTGTTGTTTTTAAGACAAAAACTGTGAAAAATGCTTCTAATGAAAGGCAATTTTGGTCAAAAATGCCTTTAAAAAGCATTTTGGTCAAAAATGCCTTAAAAATGCCATTTTGGTCAAAATGCCTTAAAAAGGTAATTTTGGACAAAAAGCCTTAAATGGTAATTTTGGTCAAAGCCATAAATCTGTTGTTTTTAAGACAAAAACTGTGAAAATGCTTTTTAATGAAAGACATTTTGGTCGAAAATGCCTTAAAAATGGCATTTGGGTAAAAATGCCTTAAAAAAAAGGGCAATTTTGGTCAAAAATCCTTAAAATAGGTAATTTGGTCAAAAATGCCTTAAAAAGTCAATTTTTGGTCAAAAATGCTATAAATCTGTTGTTTTTTTCAGTCAAAAACTGTGAAAAAAGCTTTTAATGAAATGCAATTTTGGTCAAAAATGCCTTAAAAAATGCATTTTGGTCAAAAATGCTTGAAAAGGCTGGCCGCGTGCCCGACAAGTGGGATGCAGGTTTCATTTAACTCAAGCTTGGTGGCGTGCAATTCAGAGGTTCGGGTGACAGTCGAATATATAAAACTATAACTGTAGGATCAATAAAATATGAAGTAAATTTTTAATTTTGATTTTTTTATTGTTATCCTACTACAAAATCGACGGTATTTAATTTTGGCCGACTTGGGCACCAGTTTTTGGCCGAATTAGTAACTATGCTTTCGAGTGGTTGGCCGAGTTGGGCACGATATTGTCAAGTCGTTGGCCCAGTTTATATTTTGGGTCGTTGATGAAAATATTTGGCCCGGTTGGTTACCAGCCGTAGTAAATACAGAAAATGAAAAATATGGCGAAGCCCCTATGGTTTTTTTTGAGGAAGTACAAATCTGGAGCAGGCACCTACGGACACTTCCTTAAAGAGAAGGAACATTTTTTAAGTTCTTTTTTTAATGTTGCAGCGCCATTTTTTTTTGACAAATTTTCTAAGTTCTTTTTTTCGAAAATTTTCTAAGTTTTTTTTGTCAAAAAAAAATTTTCCTGGTTTTTCTTTTTTTTTTGAAAAATTTTTTAAGTTGTTTTTTTCGAACATTTTTCTAAGTGTCAAGGTAGAATAATGGGCTCTTTGGCCTAGGGATGTGCCTCTCGTAATGGGTAGAAGTACGAAATTTCTCCCAACTAAAAAAAATTAATAATTAAAAAGTGGCAAGTTTTTTACACCAAAAATTCTTAAAAATAAAAGGAGTAATTGGTGAAAATTTGGTGAAAATCGGACCAACGGTTCGGCGTTTTGAAATTTTAAAATTTCAAACAGACATATCTCCGCCATTTTTCGAAATTCAAAAATCGCCCTTGTTAATTCTTGTTCACCGGCTAAAGTTTGTGAGAAAATTTGGTGAAAATCGGTTGAAAACTGTGAGCGTAAAGTGTTCCGGAAAAAAGACGGCCAGCCGGCACCACAGACAAAGTTGAGATCGGTAAAGATCAATATTCGATTGTCCCTTCGGGGTCTGGAAGACCTCCCCGAAAACCCGACGGAGGGTATCACAATAACTTCTTTAAGGAAGTTAAAAAAACAAATTTGAAGAAAATTAGACGTGGAAAATTTTGATTTTCGACTCATGCATATTGAGCGAATTAAAGTAGAAAAAATCGTTTAAAAATTTGAAGAAATCTTAAAATTGGCGAAATAAACATAATTTTCCAAGCCAACATAACAAGGCCGATGCATTGATATAAATACCGTACTCATTTTACTTTTCTCATAAGTAAAAAAGCTAATAGCAAATCAAAACAAAGCAATGGTCTCTAATTTTGTGCTTTTTTATTCAATTACGATTTACTCTGTTATTGGACAGTTAACTGTTCATTTAAGAGAAAATCGAAATGAATTTCAATTCTTAACGCCAAACTCTCCTCAGCCAAGTGACGTGGACACATCAGCCGAAAAGATAATATTCCTTTCAGAAAAAATAACTCCGTCCAAATCGGTTGCAGTTTATGGAAAATCAACAATACGGTGAGTAAAAAATGATAATTATGCACTAAATGAAGATATTAGGTGTACAAAATGAAACTCGGCTAAAATCTACAAAATTCGTATTTACCCTGTGGCTGAGTTTCATTTTGTACACCTAATAAATAAAAATTGTAGGAAATTTAATTCTCTATTTGTACTTAATTATTTTTTCTAGGATGCACCATTTTCGGAAAATAATTTTTTTTAAATAAATTTATCTTGAAAACAGTGCGTCCTAGAGAAAAAATGAATAGAATAAAAATTAAAGAGAATTAAATTTCCAACTGATTTTATTTAGTGCATTTTTTCAATATCTGTAACGCTTTACGATTTACAAGCCTTTAAAAATTAACCTTCTTAATGGTTATATTTCAATAACCTTCTTACACGGAGAAGGTCAACTTTTGATGGACTTTAACGCCTAAAATGTTTAAAATTTTGAAAAAATGAACTAAATAAAACATGTAGGAAATTTAATTCTCTATACATTTGTACTTAATTATTTTTTTTATAGGATGCACCATTTTCCGAAAATAATTTTTTTTTGAAATAAATTTATCTTGAAAACAGTGCGTCCTAGAGAAAAAATGAATAAATAAAAATTAAAGAAACTTAAATTTCCAACAGATTTTATTTAGTGCATTTTTTCAATATCTGTAACGGTTTACGATTTACAAGCCTTTAAAAATTAACCTTCTTAATGGTTATACTTCAATAACCTTCTTACACGGAGAAGGTCAACTTTTGATGGACTTTAACGCCTAAAATGTTCAAAATTTTGAAAAAATGAACTACTAGGTGTCCAAAATGAAACTCGGCTATATCTACAAAATTCAAATTTACCCTGTGGCTGAGTTTTTTGTACACCAATATATGTACCTAGTTGATTGTTGTATTAAAACGCACGAGAACGTAGTAATACCAAAGCACTGTTGCTAGTAGTCTGGATAACCGGTCTTTTTACCCGGTACACCGGCCTACTGGAGGTTAACGCTAGGTTGATGATAAAATGTTTCAGGAGGGAAACTGCGAAACTGTCAAAATGACCGTTAAAGAACTCAACACAAGTAATCAAAAAACCTTTTGCGAAAAGCATATCTGCAGCGAGGTCTTTTTTGCCTCTGCAAGAAACGGAGTAGAAGTATCATTTGAATCTCTTAAAGGCAACGCGATACAATGGTTTGCTAAGTCTATAAAAGCGACAACCGAAAATACGACAGCAACCGAAAACCCAACGACAACAGCTAAGTCAGAAGCAACCACCGAAAACCCAACGACGACAACAGCTAAGTCAGAAACAACCACCGAAAACCTATCGACGACAACAGCTAAGTCAGAAGCAACCACCGAAAACCCAACGACGACAACAGCTAAGTCAGAAGCAACCACCGAAAACCCAACGACGACAACAGCTAAGTCAGAAGCAACCACCGAAAACCCTACGACGACAACAGCTAAGTCAGAAGCAACCACCGAAAACCCATCGACGACAACAGCTAAGTCAGAAGCAACCACTGAAAACCCAACGACCACACTCGCACCGGCCGACAACGACGATCCCATCCGTTTCGTCGATTTTTCATTAAAACCCGGACAGGCTAAAATAGTGACAAACCCCGGGTACCGATCGCCAGTTCGTGGGGAAGGATATCCGCTACAACTTCACCACAAATAAGGGCTACGGAATAATAGCTTCTTGCGACGATGATTATCGTCCGAGTCCCAATTTCGTATGTATTTTTAGATTTACAAACAAAAAGAAGCACACTTCATTTTTTTAGGAGAGACCCTGTGATACTTTTACGATTACGTTCTCCGACGGTAAACGTAGGAAGCAGCTTTGCGCTTTCTACTGGCTTACGGAAACCTATTTCACGACCAACGAATCGAAATTAAGTTTCCAAATGAACTACACCGAAGGAGGCTCAGCATCGTAAGGTGCGTTTTCCGTACGACAGAGCTTCCATCCAAGCCCGACAAAATCTTCAAAGTGCCGACAGACAAGGCGATCGAATCACCGAAACGAGAATCATTCAGCCAGCAGTATTACTGATAGAAGGAGAAAAAGAAAAACGATTCAATTTAGACTGCACATTTAAAGACACCGAGGTAAGCATGAGCAGAAAATGGAGAGAAACCCTTATATATACTTCTAAGGGAATCCTTTTATTTGTATGATACATTTTTGTTTAGAACTCATATTGCGTTTTGAGCCGAGTGATCGTGAAGTTGAAGGGACGGAAGAGCTCTTTTGCCTAAGCAGGCAATACCGGCGAAAAAATATAACCAAAGCGGAAATCCATATTTACTCAGACGGAAACGGATGGCCGGAGGTGTACTGCAAGTTTACCGTTGGCACGGCCTCAGAGGAAGACACTCCGAAAACTCCTATGTTCGGTAGAAAGCCGAGGAGGGACTATATAAACGGATGAACACCACGAAAATTGGACATTGAAGGCTGGCGAGACCAAAGAATTCGGAACTAAGGACTTAGAAAAGTACGCGAAGAACGTCCTTGTACTCAACATAACCGTTCCCGCACCTCACAAAGTATATCTGTTTTGTAGCGAGTACAAACCCGAATACGATGGGGTGAGTCAAACATGATTAAAGACTTCTCAAGTATTTTTTTCAGTCTTTGCCATGCGACACGTTCTCAATGGTAATGAAAGAGAGCGGACGCAGCCTGAATACTGGTGCTCGAGACGATTCCTTGAGAGCCTCGGCTACCTATCCAACGGACCAACCTCCTGCTCAATGTAGAAAACTTCTCAAGGAACAACAAGGTGACCTGTGCAGTGCGGAGCACTCAACCGCCAGAACGGAAAAAGAGATCATTTTGACCAAAAACAGCCCCGTGCTTAACATAACCCTCTCGGAAAAGAAAGAAAGCTACTTAATAAAAAGGTGGACCATAAATACGAAATCGGAGAAAGGGAAAGTTAAAATCGGATGCGTAAAGGACATATTGAAAGCGGTAAAAGTACTAAGTAATAACATTTCACAATGTAACTGACATTTTTTTTTCTTTTTTCAGTCTTATAAGAATTCTGAAGGCAAAGATTTTATAAAACGTCAGTATTATTGCTATCAACGGAGAATTCAAGTAAATTCTGCAATCAAATGTGAACTCGATAAACCTGAAGACGATACTATTTTGTTTGAATTTGAAGGGAAGAAGGCTGACCTTCTCATCTTTTCTGACAAGGATGGCCTTAGTGGCTATCTCTGTGATGTTGAGCTACAACTTTGATGTGATTACAATCAATTAAAGAAAAAACGATAACTAAATCAAAATATATTTTTTAATTATTTTGTGTTATTAATATATAATATATATAATATATTAGTATTATAATTAAATATTATAATTATAAATTATTTTTGTGTTATTTCTTAGTTTGTAGTGTTCTATTATCCCATATAATATTTAATTGAGTGAGTGAGTTGAGGCCGAGTATATCCTTTGATTTGGAATCTTATTCCACATTTTCTTTATTTCCTCCATACTTTTATCAATAAAAAAAATAAGCATTGGTGAACCCCCACCAATAAAAATTAGCAGCTAACAAAATTTAAATTCCAGCAACACTTTAACGGATTTTCACCAAATTTTCTTTAGTCGGTAAACAAGAAAGTAACGAGGGTGATTTTTGAATTTCGAAAAAATGGCGGAAATAGCGCAAATTTAAAAAAGATAACTTAAAAAATTTAAAAAAAATCGGAAAATTTTTTGAAAAAAAAAAAAAACTTTTTATTTAGTTAAAATCAAAAATGTTTTACACCATATGATTTTGCTTTTGGCGAAAATGTATTAAATTTTTGTAAAATATGTACTTTTATTTAGTTCGTTTAGTTTACTGTTATGTTTGCATCCGGTTTCTCTTCAAGAATGGAGCTGCTATAATCTCAGATGTATAAAACGTTCAGCACACCCTGCGTATTTAAAACAAACGGAAATCAAAAATGTAGAAGAAGTCCCATATTTGGCGACCCTTTTAGACGAAAGCGATCAAGTCTTCTGCTTCGGTGTCATCATTGATATAGACCGCGTCCTCACAGTGGCATCATGCACATATTCAAAAAACTTTGTTCGCAGAAACCCAACGTCGATCAAAATTCGAGTTGCAAGCATTAGAATCGACCAAGGAGAAACCAGACAAGCAGAAAGTATCATTGTTCATCCAGAATGTGGTCAAGAAAGTTTAAACCTTCTGACGAAAACTTGTGACTTTACTGTCATCAAAGCTACAAGTCCATTCGTAGACCATAGGGTATCAACAGCGCCTTTTAAGAGCATTTATCCAGAAGCCATCAAGAGCGACATCGAATCTATCGAAAATTGCAAGGAATTTAAGGACTGTCCATGCTTTGGTTTAAGTTATGGTGGCATGAAGCATGGAAGAAAAGTGAAGACCAAAAAAAGGGATGGGTTCCTGAAGAGAATGGAAAGATAACTAATAATTTGTTTATGTATTCCTTAAACCACTAGGCTACGATCAATGTAATAAATGGAGCCCTAAATGCTGTGAGCCACGCCTGCAGGAGCATGGGGTTACGACCCGATCTATGGAATGAACAAACTCCGATGCGCATATCAAGGTAACGTTTGGAAGCTATGCGTGGGCGAAACTGGTTCTCCGATCATTTGTAATGGATATGTCATCGGACTTGTTAAGGGAAAGAATTTCTGTCCTTTACTCAACCAATATCAAATTACGGCGAGACCATTTATTTAGGAATAGATCATGGGATCACATTCATCAAAGAGCATTATAAGATGAGTGTGAATGTTTTTCCTCCTGGACCAGACACCGATAGATTGGCGAATTTTTCTGATTTCAAGCCGCCAGGTAGTCAAGACAATGTGACTCTAGCTGATTATGAAGATTACTACAGTATCTTCCCTTTTCATGGACCTTCATTCATAGTCGTATCATTTGTTTCGCTTATTCTGTTGACAATATTATAATCATTTAATTCTCACACTCTTTTATCTTACTCCAGTCCCTGATGATTAAGGTCATCCTGAACCAGAATATGAATATGTCGGGAAAAAGGGAAGGATGTAGTTGCAAGCCGGAAAACTACGAAATCTCGCCGTCTTCCGGTGTTGGGCCGAGGAATAAAACACTTCTTCACTTTACTCACAGTCTTTTATTTGAACAAGAACCACATTTAATTAAACACCAATTATTAGTTTAGAGAAAAGAGGACAGGAACTTCCTCTGTGGCACTTCTCAAATTCCAGCCCTCTTTCGCCATTCACGCACCTTCACAGAGCACAGACCAGACTACCCCATCGGAAGAGTACCCTCCTCCTTTCGCATAAGACCCTTTCACTCCTACACTCAGGCGAAAGAGTACGTCTACGCACAGCAAGAGGATGAACCTTAAGAAGACACTTACAGTGTTTCCCTCTTCTCCCTTGAACCAAAAAATATTCCATCCCCGACAAATACGCCCAACTTAGATATAAAATTTATGAACATGAACATATTATTTTTCTTATCAGGTATACGAAAGGAACCCTTCAAGTTGGGATTCGGAGCCCCTATCCTTGCTTGGGAAACTTTCGGAGATTTTTTAACATCCTTAAAGTAGTTATAGTGATACCCTCCACGTCTGGTATTTGGGGAAGGATCTTCCAGACGACGGAGGGTCAAAAAAATATTGATCTTTAGAGATCTCACTTGTCTGTGGTTCCTGCATTTTTTTCTGGGAAAATTGTTCCCAGAACGCCTAGACATTCCCAAACTAACGAGAACTAGCTTTTGAAAAAAATAGTCCGATGATTTTTAGTGCTCAAAGAGCAAGGGTTCCAAAAGCATGTTCATGTGCTCAAAGAGCACTAAAAATCATCGGACTATTTTTTTGAAGTGTTCCGGAAAAAATGCTACGGCCGGCCGGCCGGAATTACAGACAAAGTTGAGATCGGTATATACAAATACCAATTTGATTTGACTCTCCGGGTCTGGAAGACCCTTCCCCAAAAACCCGACATGGAGGGTATCACAATAACTTCTTTATGGAATTAAAAAATACATTTTATGAGCTAGTAATTACTAATTAATAATGTAGAGTTTTTGTTTGTTAAATACCAAACTGCATGAAATATTAAGCCGAGAAAATTTGGAAAGGGAAAAAGAGTAGACCAAAGTTAGGCCCCCAGTGGGATTCGCCACCACACATAATACTGCTGGAATTTAAATTTTGTTAGCTGCTAATTTTTATTGGTGGGAGTTCACCAATGCTTATTTTTATTGATGAAAATATGGAGGAAATAGAGAAATGTGGAATAAGGAGGAACCACTTTTTTATTGCGAAAAACAGCTTAAAATTCAGAAAAAACGTTATAAAATACTGAAGTACCACCTCAAAAATCTGAAAAAATTATGAGAGGAATATTTTAGGTCCCTTTAAAATCTGTATTAATTTGGTGTCGCCCCCCCCCCCCCTGCGGGAACCACTTTTTTTGACCCCTTAAAATTTATAGAAATTAATTTTCACACTTAAAGTTTTTGAAAAATTTCAAAAAATTCTCAAAGCTGCGTCTTTAGATGCTAAATAGTTTACAAAAAACTGGGCTCGTGGGATCATCAGTTCTCGAGATATTGAGGTTTTTCTAAAAAAGTATAAACCCGTTTTTCTCGAAAACCGTTCGGTTTTTTGATCTGAAATAATTTATGTCAGTTCTTATTCACATAAAGAGGCATCTTTTAGAATTTTTTCGGCCAAATCGGAGTAAGGGCCATTTTGCCCCCCTTATCCCGCTATAGCCTTTAGGAAAGTAATTTACGCATTTCTCTCTCTGTCTAAAACTTGGTTGGATTTTGATCCGTAGATTGGGGGGGGGGGGAAAGCTGCAATTTTGACCTTGAAGTTGGGTATAGGAAGTACCTAGTATATTTGTAATCCTTTGACGGCCCACCGTCTTGAATCTTGATTATGATTAGGATCTCTGGATGAAGGGGGTTTCGGTGTGTCCAACTGGCCAACTTTGAGGAGCGATAGCTTTTGGTTTAAAAAGAGCAAAATCGATGTCTAAAGATTCAGCGACTCTTTAGAAAGAAGGTGAGGATGAAAAGGGAAGAGAGAGAATGTTGGGGTCGCATTAATTCCACGACTAACCCAGGTAATAGTACATTTATACAGGGCGCTCCGGAGCCTGCCTCTCTTAGATAACGCTTCCAACGTCCATATTTAGCGGTCTACCAACATCAGATAAACTCCCTTTCACCCGCCTCCTCGTCCTGTTTTACATTATTAACAGAATGGGCGGGTCGTTTTTACCCAGACACCTTTTTCCCCCCTCGCACACTTTTTCATCCCCCGACTCTTTTCGAAATTCATTTTTTTCCAATCACCTCTTTTTTTTCTCTCTCTCTATCTTTCTCTCGCTCCGTTCGCGCCCGTTAGATAACGGGTGAAGCGTGCTCGAACCTTTCGATACATAATGTAGATACGAAAATGCAGATATGTAAACAATACGCCCAAAATTATACGACGCCTGCCTATCATCATGCCGAAATAGAAAAGAGAAAAACAGCAACCAAGTCTTTTAAACCTCGCTTTCGCGTTAATAAAACATCAAAAAATTTGGTGAAAGATAAGAAAATTCTTCCGCCTCACTTAAGGGCAAGTCCGAGTGGAACGAGACAGAAGAGAGAGAAGTTAGAATTACATCCCTCTAGTTTCCTCTAGCTCTTCCAATTTTTGTCTGATTTTAAGTAAAAAGCGATTTATTTTTAACTTGTTTAATTCGACTGGCTTTAGAAAGCCAAATTTTTGTTTTTCCGTCCGGAAATGGAAAGGGTATCCCAGGGTAAGGCAGGCGAATCCCCCCCCCCCAAAGACATTTTTAGTGGTCGATTTCAAAGAAAATGAGTGTTTTGGTTAAAAAAATCATTTAACCCACATTCGAGCAAAAAATATTAGAAGCATTCTGGCAAGTTACAAAGGAATCCTAAATAAAGAAACATTCGCCAACGGCGCTTTAAGTTGGATAGTTTTTTTTTACGAATTTTTTTTAGACTTAAAACGTGCATAACTTTTGACCTTTATGAGGTGCCGCGATTTTTTTTAGCGAAAAAGTAACTTATACAGAGTAAAATTTTTTCATTTTTTCCCTAGTGGTGGGTAACCCTCAGAATCGCCAAAAACACAATTTTGGACGAAAAAAATCTGAAAAAATTCAGAGCTCTTGGACCTCTCCAAAAATTACGAAAAAATTGGCATCAACGCCTGATTTTTGCCGAATTTTTTAAAATGCTAAATTAAAAAATTGTGCAAAAAATCAAGTGATGATGCCATTTTGTTTTGTTTTATTTTATTGTGTTTTTTTTTTTTTTTGAGGTCCTGGGAGTCTAAGAGCTGTCTGAATTTTTTCAGATTTTTCGTGGTCCAAAATAGTGTTTTTGGCGATTTTGAGGGTCACCAACCATTGAGAAAAATGTGAAAAAAATGAGAAAAATTCTACTGTATAAGTTACTTTTTCGCTGAAAAAAATTTGGGGGACTCTTTTGATGCCTTGGGAGCTTGGGGCCCGGGAGACCAACCGTTAGTTACAATAATCTTACTTTTAAAAAAAGTTACAGCATTAACTGGAAGCATTGTCACAAGGATCTCATGATGACAAGTTTATTTGTTTATTTTTAATAAAAACTAAGCAACGAAAAAAACATAAGAGTGCATTCTACGTGAAATTGTCGGTAGAATCCGAATCTGAAATCAAAAATAGGGGTTCCCATTTAAGTTAAGGAAGTTTTGGCTGCGTTAAAGGACATTTTGCGCTTTTTAGGTAATCGAAAAACCGTTTTAAAATTCGTAATCTATGCTCAAAATCAAGGGAGGTTGTAATTAACCTTTTTTGCCACCGGAGACGTCCAAGCGAGATAGCGAACTTTTTGGGGGCGGCGGAACGCTGCCAAACACAAAAAATCAGAAACTAGACCCAAAATGAGGGGGGGGGGTATTTTTTTTCTCAATCTTGATTCGCTTTTGAGTTAAACTGGGGGTCACTAGTAAGTTTCCACTCTATTCTTAAAAACTTTTCAAATGAGGTGGTTGCGTTGTACAGGAGGTGTAAACGAAAAACCTGTACACAGTTTTTTTGATTCTGCCTCTACTTGGTTGATTACTAAGTTCACGCTATTATTTTTCTCAAAATCAACCTAAAAAAATATGTATATGAGCGCTCCGGGTACGAAGGGCGAACTCGACAAAACGTAGTTTCGAGATATTCGCATTTTAAAGTTTTCTGTTAAGGGCGAACTCGACAGAAAAGTCACTCTCTGGAATTTTCGTGGCGAGATTTTAGATTTTATAGAATCATAGAGGAAGGGTTTTTAAAAATTTTCGAATATTTTTTACGATTATTAATTCACAAAATGTATAATATGTTTTTATTTCGTGGCGGTGAGCTGTTCCAAGAGGAGTGGGGCTTCTGGAAAAGGAGTGGGGGTAGTGGACTAGGATACGAGTTCGCCCTTCGTACCCGCTCGGATATCGCAGTTAGAGCTTTGCCGCATATCGGTTTTTACGTATTTTAAAGGGAAAAAAGGGCAAACTCAATATAAAAATTACATGGTGTATCTTCAAAAGGTCTAGAATCTGAAAATGAAAAAAAAAAAATTTGTCCGATGTCGAGTTCGCCCTTCGTACCCGGAGCGCCTCATATGTACTTGTATATTTATTTGTTTCCAAGAGAGATAGAAAGGATTTCGCGTAATTATCATCCGAGGGCATAAATACGATTAAAGTTTGTAAGCGGGTAAATTTTTTCCACTTAATATCCGGTTACGGTTTTCTGGGAAGGAACGGGAGAAAAGTTATGGACCGCGAGGGACAGAAAGGGGGGGGGGGGTCTATACTGTTTAGTAATACACGTTGTAGGAAGCGAAGTAGATAATCTGGAGCGTTGGATATCCGTTGGTCGCGTCGGAAAGAGCGGGGTGGGGTTAATGGGATACTGGTATGTCTCAGGTGCGCACAGTTCTAAGTGGGTTTAGTCCCAGTTATTTATTGTGCAAAGTGCTCTCTTCTACCCACCTTCCAACGTATTAAGAACCCGGGGGCCCCGAGGCAATCGGGAGAAAAAAAAAAACTTTTAGCAAAAATTGGTCCAAATTCCTAAACAAGTTCGTGAGTGTCGCCCTTGGGATTTTTCCCACACCTTGGCTTTTACAATAATTGATTCTTCCGAGTCCAAACATTATAAATCAAATTCGGAAAACGCATTTTGACAAATATTGTTACAGGCCACTCACCAATAAGTAAACAGTGTGAAAGTATTGTTTTAACCTCATTTGCGTTTTAAAACAAATTCCATATTCATTGCTTTTAAACCGAAATCGAAGAATTTTGTCAAAATTTTTTATCCACACCCAACAAATACACACTTTTAATGACTTCCATGTCTAAATTTTTTTGGAAAACTAGTAAAAGAAGCTACTGTGCGAGGCGCCAAAACCGGAGGAGACCAACTGCGACCCGTTATTTTTCTGTCGCGCTACCAATTCGACCGTAACAGTTTACCTCAGTTACCTGATACAAAGAATTTGATGGTGTAGTTTAAAATGCGTTTGGATATGAGGCTCCGGGTACGAAGGGCGAACTCGACATCGGACAAATTTTTTTTTTTTTTCATTTTCAGATTCTAGACCTTTTGAAGAATACACCCATGTAATTTTTATATTGAGTTTGCCCTTTTTTTCCGGCAATTTTCAAAGTTTTTTTCGAAAAATTTTCCGGGTTTTCCTCTTTTTTTTTCGAAAATTTTCCGGGTTTTCCTTTTTTTTTTTTTTCGAAAAATTTTCTAAGTTCTTTTTTTCGAAAAATTTTCTAAGTTTTTTTGTCAAAAAAAATTTTTTTTTTCGAAAAATTTTCCGGGTTTTTCTTTTTTTTTTTCTTTCTTTTTCTTTTTTTTTTTCGAAAAATTTTTTAAGTTCTTTTTTTCGAAAAATTGTCTAAGTTTTAACTTTTTTTTTCGAAAAATTTTCTAAGTTTTTTTGTCCAAAAAAAAAAAAATTTTTTTTTTTTTCAAAAAATTTTCAAAGTTTTTTTCGAAAAATTTTCCGGGTTTCCTTTTTTTTTTTTTCGAAAAATTTTCCGGGTTTTCCTTTTTTTTTTTTTTTTCGAAAATTTTCTAAGTTCTTTTTTTCGAAAAATTTTCTAAGTTTTTTTGTCAAAAAAAAAAATTTTTTTTTCGAAAAATTTTCCGGGTTTTTCTTTTTTTTTCTTTCTTTTTTCTTTTTTTTTTTCGAAAAATTTTTTAAGTCTTTTTTTCGAAAAATTTTCTAAGTCTCAAGGTAGAAATAATGGGCTCTTTGGCCTAGGGATGTGCCTCTCGTAAAGGGTAGAAGTACGAAATTTCTCCCTACTAATAAAAATAGTAATTAAAAAGTGGCAATTTTTTTGCACCAAAAATTCTTAAAAAATATAAGGAGTAATTGGTGAAACTTTGTTGAAAATCGGATTAACGGTTCGGCCTCAGCGAATTTTTTAAAATTTCAAACAGACATATCTCCCCCATTTTTTCGAAATTCAAAAATCGCCCTCGTCATATTCTTCTTCACCGGCTAAAGAAATTTGTGTAAAAATTTGGTGAAAATCGATGAAAACTGTGGCCGTAAAGTGTTCCGGAAAAAAATGCTACGGCCGGCCGGCGTGCCGGACGGCCGGCCGGCCGGAACCACAGACAAAGTTGAGATCGGTAAAGATCAATATTCGATTTTACCCTCCGGACCCCGGAAGACCCCTCCCCAAAAAGCCGACATGGAGGGTATCACAATAACTTCTTTAAGGAAGTTAAAAAGAAATCTTGTAATACATATGAGGCGCTCCGGGTACGAAGGGCGAACTCGACAAAACGTAGTTCCGAGATATTCGCATTTTATAGGTAGCGACGTAAAGCTCTTGGGTCGCAGTTGGCTACACCCCTTTTTTTCCCCCTTTAAAATACGTAAAAACTTATATGCGGCAAAGCTCTAACTGCGATATCCGAGGGGCGAACTCGTATCCTAGTCCACTACCCCCACTCCTTTTCCGGGAGCCCCACTCCTCTTGGAACAGCTCACCGCCACGAAATAAAAATATATTATACATTTTGTGAATTAATAATCGTAAAAAATATTCGAAAATTTTTAAAAAACCCTTTCCTCTATGATTCTATAAAATCTAAAATCTCGCCACGAAAATTCCAGAGAGTGACTTTTCTGTCAAGTTCGCCCTTAACAGAAAACTTTAAAATGCGAATATCTCGAAACTACGTTTTGTCGAGTTCGCCCTTCGTACCCGGAGCGCCTCATATACAGGGTGCCATCTCGGGGATGCATCAAGTGGGGACATCTCGTGATGCTTGATGATGTTTGAATTGAATTATAGGAATCTTAGGACAAAAATAGGTGGAATTAAAAAAAATGAGTCTCTTAGGTTTAGCGCAAAAAACGCTAAAATATTTTTATCGGTATATAATTTTTGTCGGTTTATCGTCTTTTGTGATTCCGGTTCGTGATTGTGTTCTCCCGCCCTTCCAAGAAGTGCGAAAGAGAGTCTACTTTAAAATATGATTTGCAGGATTTTTTTGAGCATAGCCATCGCTATACGTCGTTCACCCGCATTTGTGAAATCGATATTTAACCATCTACAGGGTGTCCGGAAACACATGGCAAGCGTCTGGGAGAGCGTTAAAAAGTGGTTTTACGAAAAAAAGTTTAATGTAAACCCCCCTTAATTTAAATAAAGAATTTGATGGTGTAGTTTAAAATCCGCCTGGATATACAGGGTGTCCCAGACACAACCTAACTTCGTTATTTCAAATGAGAACCCCTATTTTTTATTTCAGATTCGTAATCTACGCAAAATTTCAAGTAGATTTGAGTACTCATATGACGATTTTGGACAACTTTTAAAAAATGTCAAATTTAGCGTTTTTTGCGCTAAAATCCGTTAAAATTGACCTAGGAGACTCGTTTTTTTTAATTCCACTTATTTTTTCCCGAAGAATCCAACTGTCTCAAATTTGAGCTTCTTCGCATTCTGCATCACGAGATTTCGTCGCTAATGGCCTTTTTTCAAGTTAGAACCCAAATTTTTAGTTCAGAAATAAAAATTAGCACTTGTTGAAAGGAATTTTTCTTTCGGACCACAAATTTTGAAAGAGCTACAGATTCTTTTGTGTTTATGCATCAAAATTAAAATTCCGTCAACAAATCGCTAATTTCCATTTTTGAAGTATGGAATTTGGAGTTAAACTTGAAAAAGGCCATTAGCGACGAAATCTCGTGATTCTGAATGCGAAGATGCTCAATTTGAGACAGTTGGATTCTTCGGAAAAAATAAGTAGAATTAAAAAAAACGAGTCTCCTAGGTCAATTTTAACGGATTTTAGCGCCAAAAACGCTAAATTTTGACATTTTTTAAAAGTAGTCCAAAATTGTCATATGAGTACTCAAATCTACTTGAAATTTTGCGTAGATACGAATCTGAAATAAAAAATAGGGGTTCTCTTTTGAAATAACGAAGTTAGGTTGTGTCTGGGACACCCTGTATATCCAGGCGGATTTTAAACACACCATCAATTCTTTGATTTAATTAAAGGGGGTTTACATTTAATTTTTTTTCGTAAAACTATTCAGAGAAATTTTGCCCGATTTCCTTGTTGCCCAACTTCAGGCATAAAGTCTCTCACCAGGTGCTGGAATGTGAATTTTGGAATGTGTACTATATTGATGAAAATAACGGGGAAAACAGAAAAATGTGGGATATCAATCCTATCAAGGATATAATATCATTCAGCCTCAACTCACTCACTCAATTAATATATGTGGATGATAAAACACTACAAACTTGGAAATAACACAAAAATAATAATATTAATGAAAATAATTTGATTCAGTTATCGTTTTTTCTTTCAATTAATTGTAATCACATCAACGTTGTAGCTCAACATCACAGAGATAGCCACTAAGGCCATCCTTGTCAGAAAAGATGAGAAGGTCAGCCTTCTTCTCTTCAAATTCAAAGAAAATAGTATCGTCTTCAGGTTTATCGAGTTCACATTTGATTGCAGAATTTAATTGAATTCTCCGTTGATAGCAATAATACTGACGTTTTATAAAATCTTTGCCTTCAGAATTTTATAAGACTGAAAAAAAAAATGTCAGTTACATTGGGAAATGTTATTACTTAGTACTTTTACCGCTTTCAATATGTCCTTACGCAGTGATTTTACTTTCCCTTTTCCGACTTCTTATTATGTCCACCTTTTATTAAGTAGTTTTCTTTCTTTTCCGAGAGGGATATGTTAAGCACGGGGCTGTTTTCGGTCAAAATGATCTCTTTTTCCGTTCTGGAGGTTGAGTGCTCCGCACTGCACAGGTCACCTTGTTGTTCCTTGAGAAGTTTTCTACATTGACCAGAGGTTGGGTCCGTTGGATAGGTAGCCGAGGCTCTCAAGGTGTCGTCTCGAGCACCAGTATTCAGGCTGGCGTCCGCTCTCTTTCATTACCATTGAGAACGTGTCGCATGGCAAAGACTGAAACAAATACTTGAGAAGTCTTTAATCATGTTTGACTCACCCCATCAATTTCGGGCTTATACTCGTGACAAAACAGATATTTTGTGAGATACGGGAACGGTTATGTTGAGTACAAGGACGTTCTTCGTGTACTTTTCTAAGTCCTTAGTTCCGAATTCTTTGGTCTCGCCAGCCTTCAATGTCCAATTTTCGTGGCGTTCTTCCCGTTTTATATAGTCCCTCCTCGGCTTTCTACCAAACATAGGAGTTTTCGGAGTGTCCGCCTCTGAGGCCGTGCCAACGGTAAAATTGCAGTACACCTCCGGCCATCCGTTACCGTCTGAGTAAATATGGATTTCCGCTTTGGTTATATTTTTTCGCCGGTATTGCCTGCTTAGGCAAAAGAGCTCTTCCGTCCCTTCAACTTTCACGATCACTCGGCTCAAAACGCAATATGAGTTCTAAACAAAAAGTGTATCATAAAAGGATTCCCATAGAAGTACACATCTATAAGGGTTTCTCTCTATTTTCTGCTCATGCTTACCTCGGTGTCTTTAAATGTGCAGCCTAAATTGAATCGTTTTTCTTTTTCTCCTTCTATCAAGTAATACTGCTGGCTGAATGATTCTCGTTTCTGTGAATCGATCGCCTTGTCTGTCGGCACTTTGAAGATTTTGTCGGGCTTGGATGGAAGCTCTGTCGTACGGAAAACGCACCTTACGATGCTAGAGCCTCCTTCGGTGTAGTTCATTTGGAAACTTAATTTCGATTCGTTGGTCGTGAAATAGGTTTCCGTAAGCCAGTAGAAAGCGCAAAGCTGCTTCCTACGTTTACCGTCGGAGAACGTAATAGTAAAAGTATCACAGGGTCTCTCCTAAAAAAATGAAGTGCTTCTTTTTGTTTGTAAATCTAAAATACATACGAAATTGGGACTCGGACGATAATCATCGTCGCAAGAAGCTATTATTCCGTAGCCCTTATTTGCGGTGAAGTTGTAGCGGATATCGCCTTCTCCACGAACTGGCGATCGGTACCCAGGGTTTGTTACTACTTTCGCCTCTCCGGGTTTTAATGAAATATTGACGTTCCGGATGGGGTCGTCATTGTCAGTCGGTGTGAGTGTCGTTGTTGGGTTTTCGGTTGTTTTTCCCTCCTGAAACATTTCAATATGAACCACCTTGAGTTAAGCGTAACGTGTAGTGCGCTATACCTGGGGGAAGTACTAGTTTTTAGGAGGAGGAGCATGCAATTTTTTTTATTTCAAAATATTTTCTAAGCTATTTTTTCATTTTTACTTCTTTAAATAAGTTGTTGTTTTCCGTCATTCCCCACTTATGCCAGAAATTGGCACTTTTTAAAAAGTTTTTAGCATCTAACTCATTCCCAGCCCCTTTTTTGAAGTCATAAAGGTATAAAAAATTTAGCACACTGAATCTCCAGCAAACTTTCACTTTTTTTAGGACCAACAGTATCCAAGCTAGGAACAATGGAAAAAGTGCATTTGGACAATTTTTTACCGTTCCCCTGTTTTCCATCTCAAAATTATGAATTTTTACTTCTATTTTTACCCGGAGTGTTTTTGATTTGCTCTTTACTCATGCGCAATCACGGTGCCAAAAAAATTTAGCCCAATCGCAATCACAATACTAAAATATTATTCATCATGCGCAATCACGGTGGAGAAAAAAGATAAGCAGGTGAAAATGCGCAATCCAGGTGCAGCTTTTCGGAAGGGAGAAATTTCATACTATTAGGTGTACAAAATGAAACTCAGCCACAGGGTAAATTTGAATTTTGTAGATTTTAGCCGAGTTTCATTTTGTACACCTAGTAGTTCTTTTTTCAAAATTTTGAACATTTTAGGCGTTAAAGTCCATCAAAAGTTGACCTTCTCCGTGTAAGAAGGTTATTGAAGTACAACCATAAGAAGGTTAATTTTTAAAGGCTTGTAAATCGTAAACCGTTACAGATATTGAAAAAATGCACTAAATAAAATCTGTTGGAAATTAATTTTCTTTAATTTTTATTTTATTCATTTTTTCTCTAGGACGCACTGTTTTCAAGATAAATTTATTTAAAAAAAAAAAATTATTTTCGGAAAATGGTGCATCCTATAAAAAAATAATTAAGTACAAATGTATAGAGAATTAAATTTCCCACATGTTTTATTTAGTTCATTTTTTCAAATTTTAAACATTTTAGGCGTTAAAGTCCATCAAAAGTTGACCTTCTCCGTGTAAGAAGGTTATTGAAGTATAACCATTAAGAAGGTAAATTTTTAAAGGCTGGTAAATCGTAAACCGTTACAGATATTGAAAAAATGCACTAAATAAAATCTGTTGGAAATTTAATTCTCTTTAATTTTTATTCTATTCATTTTTTCTCTAGGACGCACTGTTTTCAAGATAAATTTATTTTTAAAAAAAATTATTTTCCAAAAATGGTGCATCCTAGAAAAAAATAAATAAGTGCAAATTTTAGAGAATTAAATTTCCTACAAGTTTATTTATTAGGTGTACAAAATGAAACTCAGCCACAGGGAAAATTTGAATTTTGTAGATTTTAGCCAAGTTTAATTTGTACACCTAATAAAATATATAAGTAAATAAACTTCGAAAATTAAGTTTAAAAGAAGTGGAATAATAACTTTACTCACCTTATTAATTACCGAGAAAATCGCAATTGAGTAAAAAAGCACAAAATTAGAGACCATCGTTTGTTGTTGATTTGCTAATAGCTTTTTAATTATGAGAGAAGTAAAAATGAGTTCGATATTTATATCAATATGTCGGCCTTGTTATGTTGCCTTGGAAAATCATTTTTGATTCGTCAATTTTACGATTTTCTTCTAATTTTATCGCATTTTTTTCGCCTTAATTCACTCAATTTACCGTGAAACGAAAATAAAAATTTACTACCTCTGATTTTCCTTAAATTTCTTTTTAAAAAAGTCAATAATAATTAATTACAAAAAAAAAATTATGAAATTTAAAAAATGCTCTCTTCATTTTCATTAAATTTATTAAATTTCAACATATCTCCTCCATGTTAGCGAATTTTAAAAAAAAACCTCTTGTCATTTTTTAAGTTACTACAAAAGGAAGAACCTGGTAAGTCCGATTTTCACCAGGTACTCCATATATTTTTAAGAATTTTTGGAGGAAAAAAATTTTTTTTATAGTAGGGAGAAATTTGATACTTTTACCAGGGCGAGAACGACATCCCTCTGATTGACTGCTCATTATTTGAACCTTGATAGGTACTTTTGATTTTATTAATTTTGTTCTCGTGTTTAAATAAACATGAATGAAAAAGGGGGCTAAAGTTAAAGTTTCGAGGCGTCGGAAAGTTGGGTGGGCGAGAATGAAGGGGCTCTTGTGTATAGGATATAACAGAGGTCCCCACGCATTTGTTCATTGATATTTTACACGCTCTCCCCAACTTGGAGTCAGTTTTAGTGCATCTACCTTTTAGTATAAACATTCATTAACGATGTTCCTTTTTAAAGTGGATCACAAAAAGGGAAGACTGTTCGCTAAACCTTGTCGCTACATTTTTTGCTTCGTAAGATGATTTAAAAACAGGCATTACCTCACTACCTTCCCGCAAACTCGAAATTCCGTGCAGTTATTACATGAGTCAATGTAAGATAGTTCACTTGATGAGACTTATTAGATCATTTTTATCTTTAATTAAGCTTGAATGGGCACTTGTACAAATCTTGTAAATCTAACCTTTTTATTTAATCTAACTTGTAAACTTATTAACCTTGTAAATTAACCCTGTAAACTTGTAAATTAACCTTGTAAACTTGTAAATTATCCTTGTAAACTTGTAAATTATCCTTGTAACTTGTAAATTAACCTTGTAAACTTGTAAATTAACCTTGTAAACTTGTAAATTAACCTTGTAAACTTGTAAATAAACCTTGTAAACTTGTAAATTAACCTTGTAAACTTGTACATTAACCTTGTAAACGTGTAAATTAACCTTGTAAACTTGTAAATTAACCTTGTAAACTTGTAAAATAACCTTGTAAACTTGTAAAATAACCTTGTAAACTTGTAAAATAATCTTGTAAACTTGTAAATTAACCTTGTAACTTGTAAATCTAACTTTTTTATTTAATCTAACTTGTAAACTTGTAAACTAATTAACCTTGTAAACTTGTAAATTAACCTTGTAAACTTGTAAATTAACCTTGTAAACTTGTAAATAAACCTTGTAAACTCGTAAATTAACCTTGTAAACTTGTAAAATAATCTTGTAAACTTGTAAAATAATCTTGTAAACTTGTAAATTAACCTTGTAAACTTGTAAATCTAACTTTTTGTTTAATCTAACTTGTAAACTTGTATACTAATTAACCTTGTAAACTTGTAACTAATTAACCTTGTAAACTTGTAATTAACCTTGTAAACTTGTAAATTAACCTTGTAACTTGTAAATTATCCTTGTAAACTGTAAATTATCCTTGTAAACTTGTAAATTATCCTTGTAAACTTGTAAATTATCCTTGTAAACTTGTAAATTAACCTTGTAAACTTGTAAATTAACCTTGTAAACTTGTAAATTAACCTTGTAAACTTGTAAATTAACCTTATAAACTTGTAAATTAACCTTGTAACTTGTAAATTAACCTTGTAAACTTGTAAATTAACCTTGTAAACTTGTAAATTAACCTTGTAAACTTGTAAAATAACCTTGTAAACTTGTAAATTAACCTTGTAAACTTGTAAATTAACCTTGTAAACTTGTAAATTAACCTTGTAAACTTGTAAATTAACCTTGTAAACTTGTAAATTAACCTTGTAAACTTGTAAATTAACCTTGTAAACTTGTAAATTAACCTTGTAAACTTGTAAATTAACCTTGTAAACTTGTAAATTAACCTTGTAAACTTGTAAATTAACCTTGTAAACTTGTAAATTAACCTTGTAAACTTGTAAATTAACCTTGTAAGCTAACCTTGTAAACTTGTAAATTAACCTTGTAAACTTGTAAATTAACCTTGTTAACTCGTAAATTAACCTTGTAAACTTGTAAATAACCTTGTAAACTTGTAAATTAACCTTGTAACTTGTAAATCTAACTATTTTATTTAATCTAACTTGTAATCTAATTAACCTTGTAAACTTGTAAACTAATTAACCTTGTAAACTTGTAAACTAATTAACCTTGTAACGTTGTAAACTAATTAACCTTGTAAACTAATTAACCTTGTAACTTGTAAATTAACCTTGTAAACTTGTAAATTAACCTTGTAAACTTGTAAATTAACCTTGTAAACTTGTTAATTAACCTTAAAATCATGTACCTAAATCTAACTTGCTGTAAAGAGCTTTATGCTCATGGCAAATTGGCAAATAAATTATAATTATTAATTTTTTATAAAAAAGAACTAATGAGCAAGAGGCTTACTCTTCCTATTGGTTAATCTACTCTTTTTTTATACTTGTTGGCCTTCAGACCGTCACAAGGGGGGAGGGGGGATGGACCCAGGCGGGGGCTTTCGCCATAATGCCGTGGCGCCCATTTCGGGACCAACTACCAGAGGAGTGGCCTAACTAAATTATCCACAGATTTTGTAGAAGGATATTTAATTGGAATTTAACTTCCAACCAAAAATCCCTATACCCAATCTGGGATCGAACCCGGTCTTCCGTGGTGGGAGTTCAAGACTGAACCCACCAGCCACGGAGCCGGTTATTATATTAATTATATAATTATTAAATTATATAAATTAAATCCGCTTAGCGTGGCAGGGAAATATTCAAAAATATTACGTACGAATTTCATAATAAAAATGTTTTGATGAATTTTTGATTATAACTATCTTAATAATGTTATTATGATACCCTCCACGACGGGTTTTTGGGGAAGGGTCTTCCAGACCCAGGAGGGTCAAATCGATCTTTACCGATGTCAACTTTGTCGTTGGTTCCGGCCAGCCATCCGTGGAATTTTTCACGTGCACAGTTTTCTAACGATTTCACCAAATTTTCACGGAATGTTCCTTAGTAGATTAACAAGAATGAAACGAAGGCGATTTTTGAATTTCGAAAAATGGCGGAGATCTTTGAACTTTCCCTGCCTTATACTTCCCCTTCCTTGACGTATACCCCATTATACTCCCCCCTCCTTAATACTTCCCCTCCTATGTTGTTCTATCTCTTTAAGGAAGTGTTCGTTGGAAACTACCCGTTATCAGTCATTTCTTTCTCTATTATTGGTTACTTGTTTGATAGTAAAATAATTTATTGTTTCTTTAGAAAAGAAAATTTTAAACAAATGAAGTAAAAAAATAAATAAAAGCGGTTTCGGATTCCAAAAAAAAAAAAAAAAAAAAAAAAAAAAAAACAGAGGGAGATTGTTTGCATTTTTCTTCGTGGAGTGAATGTGAGTTGTGGTGTGGGGGAGGTTGGGATGCGATGGAGTGAGGGCTCCGCGGTTTTTTTTCATTAAGCTTGCCGTGGGCCAAATTAATACATCAATGTCCATAGAAGAGGCCTTCTGTAATTTAGACGCAGGAAGAAGATGGCGGGGTGACGGGCGGCGATGCGGCGGGGTTGGTGGGAGTGAGCTCTTCCTCTGATCACGGAGAAGGAAAAGGAACCCGCCGTTCTAATACATCAATCTCTTTTCACTCACCATCCCTTCTCTAAAAACGTGAAATAAATTTTCTAAACTTAAAACGCTCCCATGTCTTCTCTTATTTTGCATTCAAATAGGAAAGTTCTCATGGAATACGCTCATTTTGTCCGATTTTCTGGTAAAAAAAACACCAATTTTTTCAAAAGAATATTGAAATCTCGTTTTCAGGCGAAATTCTCCCTGCTCAGGGGACTTTTAGCCGTTTTCCCAGATCTTTTGGTCGAGAAAAACCATTTTAACTTCTTTAAAGAAGTTATTGTTTTACTCTTCCAAACCCCGGAGGGTCAATCGAATATTGATCTTTACCGATCTCAACTTTGTCTGTGGTTCCGGCCGGCCGTTATAATTTTCCGGAACATTTTCCGGCCGCACTTTTCAACACAAGAATGTAACGATTTTTGAATTTTGAAAAAGTGGCGGAAATGTTGATTTCGCTGCGGCCGAACCGTTGGTCCGATTTTCACCAAATTTTCACCAAGTACTCCTTACATTTTTTAAGAACTTTTGGAGAGAGGAAAAAAAAGAAATTTTTAATTTTTTTTAACATATACAGGGTGTCCGGAAACACATGGCAAGCGTCTGGGAGAGCGTTAAAAAGTGGTATTACGAAAAAAAGTGAAATGTAAACCCCCCTTAATTTAAATCAAAGAATTTGATGGTGTAGTTTAAAATCCGCCTGGATATACAGGGTGTCCCAGACACAACCTAACTTCGTTATTTCAAATGAGAACCCCTATTTTTTATTTCAGATTCGTAATCTACGCAAAATTTCAAGTAGATTTGAGTACTCATATGACGATTTTGGACAACTTTTAAAAAATGTCAAAATTTAGCGTTTTTTGCTCTAAAATCCGTTAAAATGACCTAGGAGACTCGTTTTTTTTTAATTCCACTTATTTTTCCCGAAGAATCCAACTGTCTCAAATTTGAGCATCTTCGCATTCTGCATCACGAGATTTCGTCGCTAATGGCCTTTTTTCAAGTTAGAACCCAAATTTTTAGTTCAGAAATGAAAATTAGCACTTGTTGAAAGGAATTTTTCTTTCGGACCACAAATTTTGAAAGAGCTACAGCGTCTTTTGTGTTTATGCATCAAAAATTAAAATTCCGTCAACAAATCGCTAATTTCCATTTTTGAAGTATGGAATTTGGAGTTAAACTTGAAAAAAGGGCATTAGCGACGAAATCTCGTGATGCCTAATGCGAAGATGCTCAAATTTGAGACAGTTGGATTCTTCGGGAAAAAATAAGTGGAATTAAAAAAAACGAGTCTCCTAGGTCAATTTTAACGGATTTTAGCGCAAAAAAACGCTAAATTTTGACATTTTTTAAAAGTTGTCCAAAATCGTCATATGAGTACTCAAATCTACTTGAATTTTGCGTAGATTACGAATCTGAAATAAAAAAAATAGGGGTTCTCATTTGAAATAACGAAGTTAGGTTGTGTCTGGGACACCCTGTATATCCAGGCGGATTTTAAACTACACCATCAAATTTTTTGATTTAAATTAAGGGGTGTTTACATTTAACTTTTTCCGTAAAACCACTTTTTAACGCTCTCCCAGACGCCCATGTGTTTCCGGACACCCTGTATATAATAGTGAGAAATGTGATATTATGTACATAACTACACTACATTATGTAATAAACTCGCTGCCGTCGAACCGTTGCACAGTGCACAACAGGCGAAAAGAAAGAAAAAATGTACTAAATAGTTTGAAGAGCTTCCAACAAAAACTTCCTTAAAGAGAAGGAACATATAGGAGGGGGAAGTTTAACGGTGGGGAAGTATAACGGAGGGGGAAGTATAAGAGAGGGGAAGCAAAATTGAGAGGAAGAATAATTTCAAGTATTTAGACTTTTCTTTTTACCCACAAAAATTTCAAGTTTTTTTTTTTTTCACAAATTTTCCTAGTATCAAGGTAGAAATAATGGGCTTTCTCCCCAAGGGATGCCCTCTCAAAGGGTGGAAACAACTTGAAGACGTTATTTTTTTAATTCAAATTTCAGTGTAAAATTGAAATCAGTTTGGTAAGCGAGAAAATTTCACATTTTACAATTTTATAAATTTTACTTACCTAAAAGTTAAGTCGATTTTTTATACTCTATTTAATATTTTATGGTAAAAAGTGAAATTAACTTTTTATTATCTAAACTATAAAAAATCTATTTCACTTTTTAAGAAAAATTGATAAAATTGTAAAAAAAAAACATTAATAAATTATTACGTTTTAGTGCAATCACTTATAGTCTCACAGTCTTAAAATTATATTTATTTAATAAGGATGATTTTTCGAGAAGGAATTTTAACTTCCTTAAAGAAGTTATTGTGATACCCTCCATGTCGGGTTTTTGGGGAAGGGTCTTCCAGACCCCGGAGGGTAAAATCGAATATTGATCTTTACCGATCTCAACTTTGTCTGTGGTGCCGTCCGGCCGTCCGTAGCATTTTTTTCCGGAACACTTTACGGCCACAATTTCATCCGATTTTCACCAAATTTTCACCAAAATTTCTTTAGCCGGTGAAGAAGAATGTAACGAGGGGGATTTTTGAATTTCGAAAAATGGCGGAGATATGTCTGTTTGAAATTTTAAAAAATTCGCTGCGGCCGAACCGTTAATCCGATTTTCACCAAATTTCACCAATTACTCCTTATATTTTTTACGAATTTTTGGTGCAAAAAATTGACACTTTTTAATTACTATTTTTATTAGTAGGAGAAATTTCGTACTTCTACCCTTTACGAGAGGCACATCCCTGGGCCAAAGAGCCCATTATTTCTACCTTGACACTTAAAAAATTTTCGAAAAAAAGAACTTAGAAAATTTTTCAAAAAAAAAAAAAAAAAAAAAAAAAAGAAAAGAAAAGAAAAAAAAGGAAAACCCAGAAAATTTTTCGAAAAAAAAATTTTTTTTTACAAAAAAACTTAGAAAATTTTTCGAAAAAAAAAAAGAAAAAAAAAAAAGGAAAACCCGGAAAATTTTTCGAAAAAAACTTTGAAAATTTTTTGAAAAAAAAAACTTAGAAAATTTTTCGAAAAAAAAAAGTTAAAAATTTTTTTTTTTAGTACCGAGAAATTTCGTACTTCCACTCTTTACGAGAGGCACATCCTTAGGCCAAAGAGCCCATTATTTCTACCTTGACACTTAGAAATTTTTCGAAAAAAGAACTTAAAAATTTTTCAAACAAAAAAAAAAAATAGAAAAAGAAAGAAAAAACCGGAAAATTTTCCGAAACAAAAATTTTTTTTTACAAAGAAAACTTAGTACTTCCCCGTTCGTTATACTTCCCCTCCCATATACTTCCTACTCCGTTATACTTCCCCCTCCGTTATACTTCCCTCCCACATACTTCCCACTCCGTTATACTTCCCCTCCCATATACTTCCCCCTCTATATTGTTACTTCTCTTTAAGGAAGTTCCCGTCGGGGCCAGCTCCAGACTAGTACTTTTATTTTGAACTAAGTCATTTTCTCGCGTGGACTAATAGGCTTCGAGATGATTAAACATCACGGGGGAAGTAAAATAAGCGTTCTAAGCATGTTATCCAGCGTTACCAACATAACTCCTTATTTGGGGAAAGTATATTTGGAATCCAGATGGCAGTGGATGTTTTTTTTAAATTTTTCCGCTCCACTTTGCGATGTAAGAATTCTAGATACGAAAGAGAAAAAAAATCAGGCCAGAAAAATGAAAAAATTGAAGAAAACGCAAGTTTGGGCCCATCGCGGACTTGTAATTGGATTTCAGACAAAAATCCACTTTTTTCACCCCCCAAACAAATCTGTTAAACTCCCCTAATATCCATAAATGAATAGGAAAAAGAAGAAGTGTTCGTTGAGGCGATTTTAGTAAAAAGTGTATTCGGTTTTCTACATCCGGGCCAGATGTTGTCGGCTATTTGCATCGGTTCAGTTTTCTTTTAAACAAGAGGCTTAAGACTTTGAAAAGCTCGTCTTTTCTAAGCAATTGAATCCCCCCCATCTTTCGCTTTCTTCTATTATCTCGGGCGATTTAAGTTTTTCACTTAAAGGCCCGACGGATTAAGAACAAAACTTAACGGTTACGTCTTCGTTATGCACACCAGTTTCAAATTCCGAATTGTGGATACTTTTAAAAGGGGAAAAAAATAATCCTAGCTCCCAATGTCATATTTACGAGATTATTCTGGTTGAGGATATAATAATTACAAAATTAAATTTAAAAGAGGTATGCCCAGCGATTCCCCCTCCATGAATAGGCCAAAAAAAACCGTGGAAATCGCGTAACGAGAGGGACCTCTCTTGGGCAAATATCCCACTATTTCTACCTTCATACTTATAAAAATTTTTCGGAAAAAAAGCGCAAAAAAAAAAAAGAAAACGAAAACTCGGAGAATTTTCAAAAAATAAAAATTCAGTTTGTTTTTGATCGACCATCCAAAATTTAACGACGAAAGAGAAAATTGTGACCACAACCCTGATTCTCTTTCGTCGTTAAAAATAAAAACTTAGAAAACTAAAAAAAAGAAAAGAAAATTTTTCGGAAAAAAAAAGCTTTCCCCTCCGTTATACTTCCCTTCCTTATACTTCCCCCTCCTATTTTTTTACTTCTCTTTAAGGAAGTTTTCGTTGGAAGCTCTTCAAACTAGTACTTTTTTTCATAAAACAAAATATTTTTTGTGAAAATTGGTGAACCAATGGTTCGGCCGCGGCTGGTAACCAACCGGGCCAAATATTTTCATCAACGACCCAAATATATCTAACTGGGCCAACGACTTGACAACTATCGTGCCCAACTCGGCCAACCACTCGAAAGCCATAGTTACTAATTCGGCCAAAAACTGGTTCCCAAGTCGGCCAAAATTAATACCGTCGATTTTGTAGTAGGATAACAATAAAAAAATCAATATTAAAAATTTACTTCATATTTTATTGATCCTACAGTTGTATCGTTTTTATATTCGACTGTCAACCCGAACCTCTGAATTGCACGCCACCAAGCTTGAGTTAAATGAAACCTGCATCCCACTTGTCGGGCACACGGCCATGCCTTTTTTTATGGCATTTTTGACCAAAATTGCATTTTTAAGGCATTTTCGACCAAAATTGCCTTTTATTAAAGCCAATTTTTAACAGTTTTTGTCTTAAAAACAACAGATTTATGGCATTTTTGACCAAAAATTGCCTTTTTTTAAGGCATTTTTGACCAAAATAGCATTTTTTAGGCATTTTCGACCAAAATTGCATTTCATTAAAAGCATTTTTCACAGTTTTTGTCTGAACACAACAGATTTATGGCATTTTTGACCAAAAATTGACTTTTTTAAAGGCATTTTTGACCAAAATTACCTTTTTTAAGGCATTTTTGACCCAAAATTACCTTTTTTAAGGCATTTTTACCAAATTGCCTTTCATTAAAGCATTCTTCACAGTTTTTTGTCTTAAAAACAACAGATTTATGGCATTTTTGACCAAAAATTGACTTTTTTAAGGCATTTTTGACCAAAATTACCTTTTTAAGGCATTTTTGACCAAAATTGCATTTTTAAGGCATTTTCGACCAAAATTGCCTTTCATTAAAGCATTTTTCACAGTTTTTGTCTTAAAACAACAGATTGATGGCATTTTTGACCAAAAATTGACTTTTTTAAGGCATTTTTGACCGAAATTTCCTTTTTTAAGGCATTTTTGACCAAATTGCATTTTTAAGGCATTTTCGACCAAAATTGCCTTTCATTAAAAGCATTTTTCACAGTTTTTGTCTTAAAACAACAGATTTATGCATTTTTGACCAAAAATTGACTTTTTTAAGGCATTTTTGTCCAAAATTACCTTTTTTAAGGCATTTTTGACCAAAATTGCATTTTTAAGGCATTTTCGACCAAAATTGCCTTTCATTAAAAGCATTTTTCACAGTTTTTGTCTTAAAAACAACAGATTTATGGCATTTTTGACCAAAAATTGACTTTTTTAAGGCATTTTTGTCCAAAATTACCTTTTTAAGGCATTTTTGACCAAATTGCATTTTTAAGGCATTTTCGACCAAAATTGCCTTTCATTAAAAGCATTTTTCACAGTTTTTGTCTTAAAAACAACAGATTTATGGCATTTTTGACCAAAAATTGACTTTTTTAAGGCATTTTTGACCAAATTGCCTTTTAAGGCATTTTGATATCACAGTTTCGATTTTTTTTTTTTTTTAATTATCACATTTGAATTAAACTAAGGTTAAATTAAAATAATAGATTATATGAAATAAATAAATAAGAATCACAGATTGTTGAGATCTATATTTTTACGAAGTCGAAGACTTCTTCATAAAACCTTGTATTAACACCCCTCCTCCAGGCGGCCAAGACTTTCCCTCCAAGACAACTGATTGCAGTAATGGGCGCCGCTGGCTTTCAGTCTTTTCTAAAGAAAAGAAAAAAAAAAAAAAAATTAATTATGTATTTATAAATTGTAACACAAGAGAAATCCTGTAATCTTTTTAGGGAACAGGAAAATAAAGATTTCTAAAAAAAAAAAAAAAAAAAAAAAAAAGGCATTTTTGACCAAAATTGCATTTTTAAGGCATTTCGACCAAAATTGCCTTTCATTAAAAGCATTTTTCACAGTTTTTGTCTTAAAAACAACAGATTTATGGCATTTTTGACCAAAAATTGACTTTTTTAAGGCATTTTTTGACCAAAATTACCTTTTTTTTAAGGCATTTTTGACCAAAATTGCATTTTAAGGCATTTTCGACCAAAATTGCCTTTCATTAAAAGCATTTTTCACAGTTTTGTCTTAAAAACAACGATTTATGGCATTTTTGACCAAAAATTGACTTTTTTAAGGCATTTTTGACCAAAATTGCCTTTTTTAAGGCATTTTTGATATCACAGTTTCGATTTTTTTTTTTTTTAATTATCACATTGAATTAAACTAAGGTTAAATTAAAATAATAGATTATATGAAATAAATAAATCACAGATTGTTGAGATCTATATTTTTTACGAAGTCGAAGAACTTCTTCATAAAACCTTGTATTAACACCCTCCTCCAGGCGGCCAAGACTTCCCTCCAAGACAACTGATTGCAGTAATGGGCGCCGCTGGCTTTCAGTCTTTTCTAAAGAAAAAAAAAAAAAAAAAAAATTATTATATATTTATAAAATTGTAACACAAGAGAAATCCTGTAATCTTTTTAGGGAACAGGAAAATAAAGATTTCTAAAAAAAAAAAAAAAAAAAAAAAAAAAGGCATTTTTGACCAAAATTGCATTTTTAAGGCATTTTCGACCAAAATTGCCTTTCATTAAAAGCATTTTTCACAGTTTTGTCTTAAAAACAACAGATTTATGGCATTTTTGACCAAAATTGACTTTTTTAAGGCATTTTTGACCAAATTACCTTTTTTTAAGGCATTTTTGACCAAAATGCATTTTTAAGGCATTTTCGACCAAAATTGCCTTTCATTAAAAGCATTTTTCACAGTTTTTGTCTTAAAACAACAGATTTATGGCATTTTTGACCAAAAATTGACTTTTTTAAGGCATTTTGACCAAAATTGCCTTTTTTAACTTATAGCCTCTTTTCGTTTGCTGTTAATTAAACAAAAAACGAGTGGAATGAATTTCGGAAAATCGGAATTTTTCCGATAAATCCGTGTCTTGAGGAACTGTTTAAAGTACGAAGGCGTAAACTGGAAAGTACCATCTAAAACATGGTTAGTTTGTTGCAGTAGTAAAAACGACCAATTCTCCTCGCATTTGTTGATAATCAAGTATTGGCCCAGTTGGATACAATTATTTTAGTGTTCATTGGCCCAGTTAGATACTTATGATTTTGATACAATGGCCCAGTTGATACGTCCATCGGCGACATTTTTTATCAGGTAGAAAGGATTGGCCCAGTTGCAAGACTCCCTCGGCCGCAGAGCAGTTTTTAAAATTTCAAACGTGCACATCTCCGCTATTTTTTCGAAATTCAAAAATCGCCCGCGTCAATTTCTTGTTGAACTATTCTTTAAGGAAGTTGATAAAAAATAAGAAGACAAACTTTGTTGAAGAATTTTAGACGAAATAATAGCATTCTTGATTCAATTAAGTTGAAATTGTGTGTTTTCTGCCTATTGCGCGGGTGAAACCCGAAAAAAAAAATTACGTAATGCCCTTAGTAATTAGAGGAGAATCTTGTTTACGCTCGGTTTCCGTTAAAGGGAGTATGCGTTCATTATCTGTAAATTAAATCACATAAAGGGCATGAGAGGAGGTGGTTGTGAGCGTCCAGGGCAACAGGTTCCCTGACTTTTCTCATTAGGTCCGGTCTACATGTGTTAATATCATCGGCCGAACTTCACCCAGGGGTAATTTACATACATTTATTTTTATGGATTTTCCCCGAAAAGAAAAAAAAATTTAAATTAAAAAAAGTTATATTGGCGTGGGAACTTGGTTAAACTTTGTTTGCTAATATCCCACCATCATAATTTAACGTCGGGTTAATGCACCACATAAGCTGACTAAACGAGATTTTTATTATTATTTCACCTAATAGAAGGTATTAAAAAAAAGTACTAGTTAGAAGAGCTTCCAACGAAAACTTCCTCAAAGAGAAGGACAAATATAGGAGGGGGAAGTATAACGGAGGGGAGGTAAAAGAGGAGGGGAAAGTAGAAATGAGGGGGAAGTATAAAGGATTGAGGGGAAAGTGTAATGGAGTTTAATTTTAAGGAGGCGAGTATAAAGGAGGGGAAGTATAATTTCATGTTTGTTGTTTTTTATTTTTTATTTATAGGTATCTTAATTTTAATTTTACTTTTTTTTTAATTAAATTTTTCAAGTTTTTCTTCTTTTTTTTTGTTTGAAAAAATTTTCTGGTTTTATTTCTTATTTTTTCATTTTAACTTCCTTACAGAAGTTATTGCGATACCCTCGACGTCGGGTTTTTGGGGAAGGGTCTTCCAGACCCCGGAGGGTAAAATCGAATATTGATCTTTACCGATCTCAACTTTGTCTGTGGTGCCGGCCGGCCGTAGCATTTTTTTCCGGAACACTTTACGGCCACAGTTTTCATCCAATTTTTCTCACAAATTTCCTTAGCCGGGGAAGAAGAATATGACGAGGGGGATTTTTGAATTTCGAAAAAATGGCGGAGATATGTCTGTTTGAAATTTTAAAAAATTCGCTGCGGCCGAACCGTTAATCCGTTTTCACCAAATTTCACCAATTACTCCTTATATTTTTTAAGAATTTTTGGTGCAAAAAAATGCCACTTTTAATCATTAATTTTTTTTTAGTAGGGAGAAATTTCGTACTTCTACTCTTTACGAGAGGCACATCCCTAGGCCAAAGAGCCCATTATTTCTACCTCGAGACTTAGAAGAAGAAAAATTTCTTAGGTGGCTTTACACCGGCCGAGCATTGTTCGAGAACGTTTTTGAACGTTCAAGAACGTTCAAAAACGTTCGCGAGCATTTGGAAGGCAAGCTGTTACACCGGCCGAACACGACCTACGAACGGCTGTTCTCGAACATTCGAAGCGGTTCCCGAGTTTTTAACTCCTATAGAGCGATCCAGTATCCACCGAGTTATGGCACCCACCTTGTCAAAATTAATTGTCAGTGCGGCAGCTATTGCCATTTTAGCCCTTGAAAGGAAAAAAAATAAGAGAAGACTGTGGGCGTCTTCCTTCCTGAAAGGAAGAAACAATAAAAAACTAATTAATGATCTAGATGAGGAGACCGGATTATTTAGAAATTTCTGCCGGATGTCTTAGCGATTTTGTGATAATCCTGAACAAAATTGAGGAAAAGTGTCGAGGGCGGCTAAATAAAAATGATAAGCGATAACAAAGTAGTGAGGGCGCTAAAAAAACGAAGCGGGAATATTCTTACTATCGCGTTCGTGTTGTTCTCGAAGCCGTTCACACGAACGCGCCACGAACACGAATCCCTTTGATGATTCGCAACTTTACCGACAAGCGACGGAACGCTCTTGAACGTTCAAGAACAGCATTCGCGAACACTCGAAGTGTTAACACCAACCGAGCATCTGTTCTTGAACAGCGTTCTCGAACGATGCTCGGCCGGTGTAAAGCCACCTTAAACCTGGGCATTATCACTTCCTTTGCCTTCCTATCTTCATCCTTCAAAACGTTATCGTGCGCTCCATATTCAGAAGTTTTTCCTCGCTAAAATTGAAAAAAACAAAATCACAAATCTTTGGCGGCATCCAGTTTAAAAACGAATCTTCCTGCCCTTCAAAAACGTCCTTTTATTTAAACGAGACATTTCAATATCAAACGGTCAATGAAAATAATCATGAAACCCCACCGAGTGTGAATTGAAATCTCTTCTCATTGTGTTCTTTAAAATATAATTTCCTCTTTTTCAAACGGTTTAAATTATTTTTGACGCCAATATTTAAAAAAAAATTATTAATCAATAAAACTTATTCATATTTAATCTTCACAGGTGTTGAGCTTACCTTTGAAAGTTCAAGGGACCAATTAACTAATTCATTTAATACTAAAAATAAACAAAGGTTAAGAATGCATTTTCTAAATCCCCTTTAAACCTTTGATTAACGGCTCATCAAAAAATATTTTTTACCCCTATAACTAAGGTCAAATCGGAAAAATCTTTAGGAAATGAAAATTAAGGTCCTAAAAGTCAGTACAGTTTTATAAAGAATGAAGGAAAGAAACTTTGAATTTAAAGTGTCTGTGGGCGTTAATAATTAATAAATGTTCCTGACAACCTACATTAAGTCCTTGACTTGAATATATCCTATAAGCCTAATTATTAAGTCATAAACAATATGAGACATAAAGCTTTTGTAACTTTTTCTAAGAGAAGTTTGCGTTTTACTTGTCTTATCCCCGATAAAAAGCATTTCGCCGCCAAGGGGAGCTTGTGAAGCTCTGTGCAAAATTTCGAGTCAATCGGTGCACTATATGGCTTATCCCTGTCAAGCTGAATAAGATGAAGGTAGCGGCGAAAAACCGGTTTTGGAAGTATTAGATGTCCAAAATGAAACTGAGCCACAGGGTAAATTTGAATTTGTAGATTTTAGCCGAGTTTCATTTTTACACCTAGTAGTTCATTTTTTCGTAATTTTAAACATTTAGGCGTTAAAGTCCATCAAAAGTTGACCCGTGTAAGAAGGTTATTGAAGTATAACCATTAAGAAGGTTAATTTTTAAAGGCTTGTAAATCGTAAACCGTTACAGATATTGAAAAAATGCACTAAATAAAATCTGTTGGAAATTTAATTCTCTTTAATTTTTATTCTATTCATTTTTTCTCTAGGACGCACTGTTTAAAGATAAATTATTTAAAAGTACTGGTTTGAAGAGCTTCCAACGAAAACTTCCTTAAAGAGAAGTATCTATATAGGGGAAGTATAACGGAGGGGACGTAAAACGTAGTGGGAAGTATATGGGAGGGGAAGTATAACGGAGGGGAAGTAAAACATATGGGACATAAAGCTTTTTGTAACTAAGAGAAGTTTTAGTTTTACCTGTGTTATCCCCGATAAAAAGTATTCGCGTCGCCGCCAAGGGGAGCTTTGTGAAGCTCTGTGCAAATTTCGAGTCATCGGTGCAGGAGAGGCTGTACCTGTCAAGCTTAATAAGAAGAAGGTAACGGCGAAAAATGGCACCCTGTATACCGATCGACTTGAAATTTTCAGAATTTACTCATATCGAATCAGAGACGAACTATATAAAATTTGAAGTCGATCGGTATACAGGGTGCCGAGATCCAGATACCTGAAGTCGTGACGCACAGTAACATACGCTTGGTACTGTTCGTACTTTTTGCGTTTTCGGTCAGGTTTGCTTCCTAGATTGTCTTGATTCTGGCCGTCCGTCCGTCGCCAGCTTTCACAATTCACGGCCAATTCAGAGGAAAGGGAAATGGTAGGTATAAAAGGGTGAATGACTGGGTAAAAAAAAAGTATACTATATTCTTTTTGGTTTAAAAAATGGTGGTAGGTAGCTTTTTTGGGAGATTTATCTAAAAAAATAGAGACATGTGAGTTTACTATACGAGTACAACGCGCATGCGTGTATTATTCCCGGCCTCGATCTTTATTTCTTTCGTAATTCTTAGGAGATGCTATTGAATTACCCAACTTGTCGGGTTTTGGGAGTTTGCTGTTAAAACTGCGAGGGCTAAATTTTATTATTAGTTTTTAACAACTTCCTGGTGTCTGAGTCTATATTTGTACGTGGGACGATGGGGACCCTTCAATTATAAACTATTCTGGAGGCTCGTTGAATAGATTCGTCTCACGATGAAAAAATTCGAGGATGAGGGGTTGGGTCGGAACGCGGAGAGCTCAAGGCCAAGGGACAAGGTGATATCACCTTTGTTGTAGTGGGGCTCTTGACGATCAATGGGTTGACGTGAAGAATGTTGTAAATTAAAGTGGTGGGGTTTCAATGGAAATATCGAAGCCCTTGTCTATGACGTCTCGTTAACTTGCGGCTCACCGGCTTTTTCTGCTGGCTTCCGCCGGAAACGAGCGGTAGCTCCGCTCTTAGCTTTGACCCAGATTTACCTGCTCGTTAGCACTACGCTCTTTGTTTAGAAAGACCTGCAGAAAGAGAATGACACCAAATTAATTGAGAAACTTCGTTGTTTTGACTTCAGCAAACAAAAGCCACTATTTTAATGACCTTCTAAAGTAAATTCCAAGTTTTTTATGTTTATTACCTAATTAACCCCTCGTATTATCATCAACTATTAGGTGTACAAAATGAAACTCAACCACAGGGTAAATTTGAATTTTGTAGATTTTAGCCGAGTTCCATTTTGTACACCTAGTAGTTCATTTTTTCAAAATTATGAACATTTTAGGCGTTGAAGTCCATCAAAAGTTGACCTTCTCCGTGTAAGAAGGTTATTGAAGTTTAACCATTAAGAAGGTTAATTTTTAAAGGCTTTTAAATCGTAAACCGTTACAGATATTGAAAAAATGCACTAAATAAAATCAGTTGGAAATTCAATTCTCTTTAATTTTATTCTATTCATTTTTTCTCTAGGACGCACTGTTTTCAAGATAAATTTATTTCAAAAAAAAAAAAAATTATTTTCCGAAAATGGTGCATCCTAGAAAAAAATAATGAAGTACAAATTTATTGAGAATTAAATTTCCTACAAATTTTATTTATTAGGTGTACAAAATGAAACTCAGCCACAGGGTAAATTTGAATTTTGTAGATTTTAGCCGAGTTTCATTTGTACACGCATGCGCGTGTTCTCGTATAGTAACTCACATGTACTCATTTTTTAGATAAATCTCCCAAAAAAGTTACCTACCACCATTTTTTAAACCAAAAAGAATATAATGTATACTTTTTTTTTACCAGTCATTCACCCTTTTTTACCTACCATTTCCCCTTTCCTCTATAGTCAGGGAAGTCAAAGTGTTGCCGACAATACTAAAATATGTCGTAGAAAAAAAATAAGGCGTGAAAGAATTTTTCATTCAAGACGAAAAAAAAAAAAAAAAAAAATTATAAATAAATGATGTAGAAGCCCATGTAAAGTTTATTCTCGTTAATTAATTACGTCTTCTAGTCGGTTAGGCAACTGGGCCTCCTGCTTCACTTCTTGTGATGCCGAAAAAATAAATTTAAAAAAAAATTGTTTTAGGGATGCTGGGCTTTGAAATTAAACCATCCTTGGCATTTAGTAATTTGTCGTCCCGCAAACAATACCTGCTTACGTAATTTTTTTTCCAGGCCTAATTTCACGTATCCTTTCCATTCGGCTTAATTTTCAACCTTCGTTGTCTTTCAAAATCAGATGTAACCAGATTATTTCGTCATTTAGATCGCGGTCGAATTAAAAATTTTTTCGTACTCCGGGCGTTAAATTCGTAGTACGTGGTCGAGATCTTTCACTATGATTTTTTTCCTGTCCTAAGGTTCGTTGGCCTGAAACGAGGTAAAATTAAAATATGAGCTTTTAATTAGACTCATCATGCGCATTATCTTAACGAAGTGTTTTGGGAAAAAAAAACAACAACGTGTAATTTAAATATTTTCCTTGAGATATGATTTAATTGAAGACAATTACAGTGGAAAACATGATATTACAACATAGCTCAGACAGTAAATAAACTTTTTTAAATTAAAATCTTACGTTTTAAACTTGGTGTTTAGACTTTTTCACATGTCTAAACGCCTGAGTGGGTGTTTCTAGTGAACTTATACTATCTCTTTGGATGCCTCTCCTCGAAATTTTCTTGGAAATCCTTTTTTGACGTTATTTCGTATTTATGAACCCACCTCTAAATGATCTATTCCTTCAAATTAAAGGAATACTTCCAATTTTCCTTAGACTTAGGTCAAAATCTAGGCAAAACCCTTTTTTATAGCTAAACCGCAAGATTTAAATATTTAAGGGGATATGAGGGTTTTAAGTTGGTTGCTTTGTACATATGTCGTTGTGAGCAACGGTTTCGGTTTTCCCTTCTATCTTGGAAACCGTCGCTCAAAACGAAAAAATCTCATAAGTAAAAGTTGTAGCTACAAACATTTACTACACAAATATCTTATTAGTTTTTTCCGTCAGAGCAATATTTTAGGAGATATGAAGGTTTTAAGTTTTCAGACAGGCTCTGTAGGATTATTAGTTTTAACCTCATAACTCCTTAAATATTGCTCTTACGCAAATAATAAATAAAAAAATTTTTTGTCCACCTTCCCGCGGTGTCCATAATACCGTCTAATGAAAGTCAAGTAAAAAGTGTAGGAGAATGAAAAATAAGGAAATAGTTCACCTGATGAGGCGTATTACGCCGAAACCGGTCGTGAAATATCCGTTTTTTCATTCTTTCTCCCTCTGTAACTTTTAATAGCATCCAAAAAAAATTTTTGTAGGAAATCTTTGTACCTACAACTTTTACTTAGGACATTTTTTCGTTTGAGCGACGGTTTCCGAGATAGAAGGGAAAAACCGAAAACCGTTGTTAACAACGAAAAATTTGCAAAGCAACTCACTTAAGAACCCTCATATCTCCTTAAGTATTGCTCTGACAAAAAAACCAATGAGGTCTTTTTGTAGGAAATTTCCGTAGCTACGACTTTTACTTAGGACGTTTTTTCATTTTGAGCGACGTTTTTCGAGATAGAAGGGAAAAACCGAAAACCGTTGTTAACAACGAAAAATTTGCAAAGCAACCAACTTAAATACTTCCATATCTCCTAAAGTATTGCTCTGACGGAAAAAACTAATAAGATATTTTATGTAGTAAATTTTAATACCTACAACTTTTACTTATGACATTTTTTCGTTTTGAGCGACGGTTTCCGAGATAGAAGGGAAACCGAAAACCGTTGTTAACAACGAAAAATTTGCAAAGCATCTCACTTAAAAACCATCACACCTCCTTAAAGTAAAAACTTTTTATTTTTTCTCTCTCATCTTTTAAGAAAAAAATACAGCGAGGCACCCTGTGTCAATATGGTGAAAGCCTCCAGCTGGGCCCATCCTCCTCAACCCGGCAAAATAATCATACTTAATACATAATTAAATTATCTCGCAGACTTTAGGAAATGCCAAGGGAGTTTTTAAGGTTCCTTTTCTGAAAATTCATATTTCACTGGCCGCTTTTCAAGCCATTCCCCTCAGTGCATATTTATTCTTATTTTAGAAGTCGCGGAAAATTTGCTGTCGACGAGCCAGAAAGGTCGAACAAAAGTAGGAAGTCGGTTATTAAAAAAAGAATCATCGTTTTAACCTTCTTTTGTAATTCTAGTTACCATGTGTAAAAAAAGCGGTTAAAAAGTTATGTAATTAAAAAAAATGCAAACCTTAGAAGTCTCAAGTGTCTTTGATCTAATTAAAAGGTACCGGCATATTTTAAAAGATGTAAAACGATGTCAATTTGTGGCGGTAGTTAATTTTAAGTGAGCATCGCCCCGAGCTCCAATAACAGGAGCTCTTTAGTCCAATTTAAATCGATCAACGAATAGAATAATTGCTTGAAAGGGATCTCACCGCTATTGACCTCCGGGAGGACTAGACACGAACGTAAGAAACGAAAAAAAGGCTTTTTTTTTTCTGAACTTTTGAGTTAATCAAGATGAAAATGCCCGCTCTTCCGTCTCGTTTCTCTTGAATAGATACGTTTAGACTAATTTATGAAGTTTTATTAGGAAAGGGTATAATTTAATTTTATTGGATTGCAACACCAAAAACTCGTGATGAGACAAAATAGCGAGGAAAACAACTTAAAATCATGTAAAAAAAGGGCTTCACCGTCGAAAAACGAAGGCATCTTTAAAAAAAATATCTTGGTTTTGAGCATAGAAATCCCCTAAAAATGACTGCAATTTGTATAAATTCACTTTTCAAAGGAAAATATCGAGGAAAAGGGCCAAAAATCCAGCGAAAAGTGCGTTTGAGCGATATATCCCCCTTTTACCTTTTTTTTTTTACGTTTTCCGCGCTATGTGGGCGAAATATTCCCGGTAATAAAAGCCTAAGGTGCTCCGCACTACTGTCCCAAAAGAGCCAATTGAATTAAGCTATTTGGTAGAATTGGTGGCCTATTAATACAGATTTTTTTAAACAATTTTTTGTCGGTTACCTCAAAAAATATCGACGCCCTAACCTTGGACGTGGTCCAAAACTCCGGCCCCGAACGTTGGGGAAGGTTTTTTTTTTATTTCCCTAAATTATTGCCATAGAAATGCGAAGGTTTAAATTATCGCTGAAAGGACCGTGGCGGGAATGAAGGGGCCCAGGCGAAAAGGTTTTGTTTACGGTCGAATCGCAAATGAGTTGTTCAACCATGGGTCGCTAAAAGAGAAGAGGAAAAAAAGGAAAGAAAAAAGTAGAAGGAAACACTTTCACGTCGTCTTTAAAAGGTGAAATTTTTCCTGCCCTACTAAATGACATCTTCAAAAGCTTTCCCGAAATAAAGAAGACACCTTATTCTGAGGTCATTTTAAATTAACTTTATCAGAGTTATTGAATTACCCTCCATGAAAGGTTCCCCAGCCCAAAGGTCCGATCTTCACCACACACAAAAATTGGGGAAGTTAAAAGGGAAGCTTCTTACATTTTTTCAGTCAATCTTTTATGCGTTAGAATTATGTTTTACTCAATCCAGAAGGATAATGAAGTCGATTTTTCTTCTCAAGGAAGCTAGAAAACGATTCTTCCGCGTCTTTCACAAGAGTACATACTTCTCCCGCACAACTGTTTAAAAAAAAACACCGTATTTGCCTACAATGTTGACACGAAAAATCGTGCCTTCTGAAGCCCTTGACCGCTTCTAACCTTCACTTTTTTTCCCTTTCATAATTTCGTTAATCTTTGTTTAATTAAATGAGAATTCGTGTGATAATAATTTTTATACGTCCTTGAATCTGGCGTTTCTATTGTTTTAAGCTCGTCTAAAATTGAGGCCTGATTGATATTTTTTCCCTTCTACTTTTCGTCTCTTCTCGCCGAGGGATATTACCTGAACAGGTAATTTCCCAAAGGAATTTATCCAGGTCCGAAGTGGGCCCTATTCTATAACGCTAATGGAGAATGTCTGCTCGGCTTTTACCCACATCTTCCGTGTATTCTTTCAACCGTAAATTTTTTTTTAAAACTCTTTCCACAAAGAAAATGCGATCACCGTTTTTTCCTTCGTAAAAATAGAATGGGCCTTTCAGGGACAATTAAAGTGACCGTAATTTGGCGCGTTTTGTCCCGTTGTTCCAGCAATCTCGAAGGAGACTGCCAGAAGTACGAAATTTAGGTAGTTTAACTCGATTTTTTAGCACAGAAAAACGGTCATATCAGGCGTTCGGGCGTTTAACATCTTTTTGGCGGGTTTTGGTAGTTTTTCCGAGAATTGCCGGTGTAGAAACCGAGTTTTTGAGCCTAAACGCCCATTTTAAACAGGTGTTCGATTGTTAAACACATTATCAAACGGGTTGGTCAATAAACGCCCTTTTTATTGGATGTCCGGATGTTTTATCCCGTGTTTTGGATCTTTTTTACACTCAGAAAGAACGTTATAAATACGGGCTTAAGACCAGTGACCCACGAAGGTCGCTTAAGATTTTTTTTATTTATGATTGGTAGAAAGTGATGTAACTGGTCGATTTTCACTCTTTATAAAAAAAAGTTGAAGGACTCGTCAAATTTGCGATCTTGAAAACTGGTCGTGGAGGAA
Source organism: Orius insidiosus (assembly GCA_014119065.1). Classification (NCBI taxonomy): domain Eukaryota; kingdom Metazoa; phylum Arthropoda; class Insecta; order Hemiptera; family Anthocoridae; genus Orius; species Orius insidiosus. The sequence goes on along the minus strand of JACGAQ010001404.1, from coordinate 10,406 downwards.
GGTGGCTTTTAAAAGAAAGTTATTCTTGTGCTTGGTAGCTACCAGGCGAAAAAGGGAGAGTCACTTTCAAAGTCAACAAAACAAACGAGATTCATTCCTAAGGAGTCTTTTTTTCCTTGAACTAATACAGATTTTTTTCTTTTTCCTCATCTGTTGTCCCCGTATGTAAGAGGAAATTGCCGTTGAACATTAAGAACACAAAATAAACGAATTAGCCAACTGCAGATAGTTTTCGTTTTTATCTCTAGAATGCGTTGTAATTTTTATTGAGGTATTATTGTTGGCTACGGCGACTCCATAATTCCATTGCCGGGACTAGAGCCAACTTTAGGCGCAGAAAAAACCTTTCAGACAGCCTGGAATTTAAACCTTGGACCTCTATATCCGTTGACTTGAGGCTTGTCCACTGACCTACGCGGGTTCTAACGAGAATTTCGGCGAGAAGTAGGAAGAGAAGTTAGCCGACCTCTTTGTCTCTGGGTTATCAGGATAGCAGTGGGCACGAACGGAGGACATTCATTTCCGCTATCGCTTGTGCACTCAGGTTTATACAGTTTATGCCTCATAGAATATACGTAGAAGCCTAAAAAATAATTCCTAGATTGTAATCATAATCGCAAATTCTGACATTACAGAGGGTGTCAAAACTTCTCTTTGAGGAAGAATAGCTTTGTTCCAACCGCAGTTTGAATTTGGTTTGAAACTCCTGAAGGATTTGGACGTCATAGACGTCGTTCTGAAGTCATCTGTCCAAATCCTTCTGCGCATGCTCCAGGAGTTTCAAACTGCTGTCGGAACAAAGGTGATAAACAAAAACTGGACATCTTTGAAAGTTAATTTATGAAAATGTGTTTCCGTTTTTATAAAAAGTGAAAACGCTTTTATTTCCCATGATGGGAATTCCTTATCTTTGACATAACGTCGAAAAAATAGACATGCCCGTCATCTTTTGATTGAAGTTATTTTTCCACATCTGTGAACTACTATAATTTATACAATGAAGTGCTTAATTTTTATAAAAAGGGTTATTAACTGTACCATGCGAATGGAGGGAGGGGAAAAAAAGGATTTTTTGTTGATTACTCCGAATGTGTGCGAAGAGTCGTTTTCATTGTTCGGAGACACCGTTAAGACCTCCTTTTGTCCCAGAATGCGTACACATCTTTGTTAGTTCTGAATCTCGGGTATGTGCGAGAATTTTCGTTATTACTATCCCTCTCCTTTTCATTTCATACAACGTCTTTTCATTTTTATTAACTTGTTTCTTCTGTTTCAGGTAAAAAGGCGAACGGTGCCGCCCTTCGTACAAATAGTTTAGGTTCTGCGACTCCGCCCTTAGAAAGAAAAAGTAAATTTTCGGCTTTCGGACGTCTTTTTAAACCTTGGAAGTGGAAACGGAAAAAGAAATCAGAGAAATTTGAAGCCGCCTCAAGATGTAAGTTTAAATTAGTTAAAGCATTTCAGTGATTTAATGTAAAATCAGACCTAAAAAAAGTTAAAAGCCTTTATTAGGTGTACAAAATGAAACTCAGCCACAGGGTAAATTTGAATTTTGTAGATTTTAGCCGAGTTTCATTTTGTACACCTAGTAGTTCATTTTTTCAAAATTTAAACATTTTAGGCGTTAAAGTCCATCAAAAGTTGACCTTCTCCGTGTAAGAAGGTTATTGAAGTATAACCATTAAGAAGGTTATTTTTAAAGGCTTGTAAATCGTAAACCGTTACAGATATTGAAAAAATGCACTAAATAAAATCTGTTGGAAATTCAATTCTCTTTAATTTTTATTCTATTCATTTTTTCTCTAGGACGCACTGTTTTCAAGATAAATTTATTTAAAAAATTATTTTCCGAAAATGTGCATCCTAGAAAAAAATAATTAAGTACAAAATAGAGAATTAAATTTCCTACAATTTTATTTATTAGGTGTACAAAATGAAACTCAGCCACAGGGTAAATTTGAATTTTGTAGATTTTAGCCGAGTTTCATTTTGTACACCTAATATTTCTTAGAGACACTTTACAGCCTCCTTAATAAAAACGTCAAAAGTTAAAAATCCTGTCAAGAAATCTGCGGCGTAATATGCAAACCGTTTATGCAAATTTAAATACGTGACCTATTAGTGCAAAAAAACATTCCTCGCAAATTATTCTTCTCATTATTCCTTTTCCACACTTAAAAATTGTTAGAAAAAGTTGTAAAATAGATTTTAAAAATGTTTCTTTTTTGTAGCTTTGGAAAGAAAGATTTCTGTGCGAGCACCTCGTGATGAACTCGTTCAAAAAGGAATTCTTCTTTTGGACAGCCCTACCTCACCTTTACCCGGCGCCCTTCCTCCTACAAGACGTAAGTTTTTAATTTTTTTCCCTCAACCAATAAAGCCCGTCTCTTCTCGACTTACATGCCATCTAGCGGAAGACCGCATAACTACGTGGTCGATCATGTAGATTTTTTCATTTATTTTACTTGGTTTATAAGTAAATAATTAATGCTTTACATATTCGGTATTATTGGATTTGTGGTTTATCACTAAGTTTTAGTGCGCGTTCCCAATCCCCATTGTCGTCGTTTTTGTTATAACCTCTAGAATGCGTTGTAGGTAATTAATTTTTTTTATTTGCTTTATTTTAAGCATTTCTGCATTTTTGATTAGCGATTATTACTTGTGGAGAGTGTCTTCATCATAATGATGCCGATTTTAGAGCCAATTGTCAGTCAAACCCAAAATTTACCGAATGTAAACTTTGGAACCGCTTGGCTTGAGTTGAGGCTCTGACCACTGACTTACTTAGGCCCGAAAAGAATTTTGGATAGTAAATACTTAAATTAGCCAAAATTTTAATATTTGTGACCCAAAAATGGCTGGTTTTTAACGGAATAACAAAAAATTTCCCTTTTCCGGTGATTTGGAACAAAATTCTGCGTTTTTACTTCATTTTTAGGCCTTAGACAGCAAATTGGATTATATGAACGTAATATTTGTTTTCTCTTCCGTTTAAAAATGTGGAAAACTATGTTTTGTTAGAAAAAAAATGTTTATGGAGTCTTCCCAAATTTTAGATCTGTTAAACCCGCATTACACAGCAAAGTTGCTGGTCAGAAAAAATCCAGGCTGAACGCCGTTTCCCTTTCTTTTATTTATTTACATACTACGTTTACGTAAAAACTTATCCCCATGAAATATTCTAAATTCACCTAAAATATTCAAGACCCAACCTACCTTCATCATTTGAATCAATTTTTAAAAATAAAATTGGCCTCTTATCGATTTTAACCTCTTCGTGCTTGACCTATTCGTGATTGGGTAATTTTTACGATAATTTTTTTTCATTCGCTCAAAAATATGTTTGATACCCAAGATGGTCCTACGGTGTTTGATAAAATGATAACATTTTTCTCTAATGGCAATAATGGATTTTAATTAAAACTTAATTTTCTTTTATCTAATTACTGTCATAAATCAAAGTTATTTTGACAAAACTAAATTTTTTTGGAATCTTTGTCATTTTGTCTTGTCATTCTGATAGATGGATGAATGCTGTTCGAAAAACCTAAAATGAAGACCCCTTGATATTTTAAAAATGGCAAATTAAGCGGTTTTTTGGTCTAAAATCCATTTTTAGACATTTTAATTGTCTAAAGAGTCATATGAATAGTTAAATTATTAGGTGTACAAAATGAAACTCAGCCACAGGGTAAATTTGAATTTTGTAGATTTTAGCCGAGTTTCATTTTGTACACCTAGTAGTTCATTTTTTCAAAATTTTGAACATTTTAGGCGTTAAAGTCCATCAAAAGTTGACCTTCTCCGTGTAAGAAGGTTATTGAAGTATAACCATTAAGAAGGTTATTTTAAAGGCTTGTAAATCGTAAACCGTTACAGATATTGAAAAAATGCACTAAATAAAATCTGTTGGAAATTTAATTCTCTTTAATTTTTATTCTATTCATTTTTTCTCTAGGACGCACTGTTTTCAAGATAAATTTATTTAAAAAAAATTATTTTCCGAAAATGGTGCATCCTAGAAAAAAAATTAGTACAAATTTATAGAGAATTAAATTTCCTACAATTTTTATTTATTAGGTGTAAAAATGAAACTCAGCCACAGGGTAAATTTGAATTTTGTAGATTTTAGCCGAGTTTCATTTTGTACACCTAATAAAATAGGTAAATTTTCTGAAAGAAATCTATCTAAAATTTCTCATTTAAAATAAATTTGAATTCCCATTGTCTTAAGTATACAAAGAGGGATAGAAATAAATCATAAATTCGCCATTATTGTTAATTTTATTCGCGTTTATTTGCAGCATCTAATCCGTAATAATTGGATTTTTAATTAAATTTTTTTTCCAGTGTTTGAGAATGCGCCGTTGGTGTGTATACAGCCGATACATCCGATTCAGATGACATCAAATCACCCTCCGCAATTCCAATTGCCTCCGATTCATCCGAATTCCCATCAAAACAATTTCCACGGTAAGTTTTTAAAATTTTTTGTCCCGGCGGGCCGGGCTTTTGGCGGGGGTGGTTGCGAACGTTCCCGGCCCACATTTCTCCGGTCGAACTCCAGTCGACTAACGCCGACTTATGCCGAACTAAGTCGATCTAGTTCAAGAAGAGCATGTGCCTCCCCATTTTGTTTTTTCCCCCCTTCTTTATTATGAGTGAATATTTTTTACCCAACTAGTTCTATCTTGTAAACCGTTCAATCATGTTCTAACTCTTCAGTTTATCACTCGTTCTTTCTCGGACTTATTCCCCCTTTTTCTCTTCCAGGTATCTCTTTTCTTTCTTCTCTACCCACTTTTCATACTGTGAATTTTAAAAATATCTTTTTTTCTTAAACAAAATTAGTAACCTTCAAAAACAATGAAAAACACAAAGGTACTTAAGTTCACTCGAAGGCCCTCTGGAAAAACTCGAGTGCCCCCATTAAAAGAAAAGTTTCGCCACCATTTTTAGACGACAAGAAAACCTTAAAAACTTCACATTTTCATTCTCTCCATAGAGTAAACGACCTTGGAGTTACAGTATAAACATCGATTACGCCCATAAAACCGATTAACTCCTATGATTCACCTACATAATATAGTGACTTTTATCTTGTTTTTATTAGCTTAAAACAAACGCTCTTCGTATTTCGTGGCCTAAATCCATGCGTGTTTTTGATATTAAAAATTACTACATTATTTTAATTAAATATTCCATTAGTTAAAATAAACAAACATTATTAAAGTAGTAAGTAGCACTTATCCAACGGCTCAAAATCGTTAAAAAAAAAGCTTTTTTAAATGTTGAAATCGCTTAGGGGGCCGGCGTTGCCGAGGGAGTTGAGGCGGCAAACTCTCCCTTAATCCCATTGGTTACGAAGGTCGTGGGTTCGATTCCCCCATTATCGTTCCTGGCTATTTGAGGTTTTCCCTGAAATTAAAATTTTGCAAAAATTTATCTGGAAAAAATTTCCAAAAGATGCCTCTTTATGTGAAATAAAAACTGACATTTTCAGATCAAAAAACCGAACGGTTTTCGAGAAAAACGGGTTTATCCTTTTTTAGAAAACGTCAATATCTCGAGAACTAATGATCCTACAGAGTTCATTTTTTTATATTGTTAAGCATCTAAAGACGCATCTTTGAGAAATTTTTGAAATTTTTCCCAAACTTCAACGTGTGAAAAATTAATTTTTATAACTTTTGAGAGGTCAGAAAAAATGGTTCCCTTCGAGGTGGGGATACCAAATTATTAGGTGTACAAAATGAAACTCAGCCACAGGGTAAATTTGAATTTTGTAGATTTTAGCCGAGTTTCATTTTGTACACCTAGTAGTTCATTTTTTCAAAATTTTAAACATTTTAGGCGTTAAAGTCCATCAAAAGTTGACCTTCTCCGTGTAAGAAGGTTATTGAAGTACAACCATTAAGAAGGTTAATTTTTAAAGGCTTGTAAATCGTAAACCGTTACAGATATTGAAAAAATGCACAAATAAAATCTGTTGGAAATTTAATTCTCTTTAATTTTTATTCTATTCATTTTTTCTCTAGGACGCACTGTTTTCAAGATAAATTTATTTAAAAAAAAATTATTTTCCGAAAATGGTGCATCCTAGAAAAAAAATAATTGCAAATTTATAGAGAATTAAATTTCCTACAATTTTATTTATTAGGTGTACAAAATGAAACTCAGCCACAGGGTAAATTTGAATTTTGTAGATTTTAGCCGAGTTTCATTTTGTACACCTAATAATACAGCTTTTAGAGTTTTAGGCTAAACTAAACCCTCATAATTTTTTAAATTTTTTGAACGTTTTTATGAATTTTTTTCCTGAATTTTAAGCTGTTTTTCGCAATAAAAAGTGAGTGGTGAAAAATTAATTTTATTATAAAAAACTAAATAAAAAATTGGACGAATAAGGGAAGTTTGATACTCTGATGTCCCGAGATGTGATGTATCATTTATGACACACTTCCCTTATTCTTTCAATTTTTTATTTTTATTTTTTTAAATAATTAAAAATTCACCACTCACTTTTTGTTGCGAAAAACAGCTTTAAATTCACTCACAAAAAATTATAAAATACTGTTCTACTTCCTCAAAAAGTCTTATAAAATTATGAGGGGTACGTTGTAGGTCCCTATAAAAGCTGTAATAATTTGGCGTCGCCACCTTGAAGGGAGCCATTTTTTCTGACCTTTCATAAGCTATAAAAATTAATTTTTCACACTTGGAAGGGAAAAATTTCAAAAAAGATGCGTCTTAAGATGTTAAACAATATAAAAAAAAATGAACTCTGTGGATCATTAATCTAAATAATATAATTTAAAAATAGCTTTGTTCCAACTGCATTTTGAAACTGGTTTGAAACTCCTGGAGCATGCGCAGAAGGATTTGCACGTCAGATTCGACGGACAAACGATTTGAGTGACGTCATATTTGACGTCTAAGTTCTTCTGCGCATACTCCAGGAGTTTCAAACCAGTTCGAAATTGGAGAATTTAACTGTTTTACCTTACGGGGCATCATATAGCCGGAACATTCAAAATCAATGCAGAACTTACGCCCCTAAAATTAATTTCCTATATTTGAGCTCTCAAAATCGTCGGAAAATTAAAAAAAAAAAACTCTTCGTTGAGAATTGGCGCTTTTGGGGTCAGTTTTTTCAAAAATTCCTTTGGAAAATGCGCGCGGGAATTTTTCCTCCAAATCTTTGTAAAAGGATTACAACGAAATTATTCATCAGCTTTTCTTATACGATATATTTTTGGAAAGAGCTCGTCAAAGCCTAAAAAATGGCTAGCGGTTTTTTGGAAAAAATGTTTGAGTCGAAAAGTAAGTTTTCTATTTTCCAAAGGAAAACTTTTTCGGAAAAACTGCTCCCAAGACCGTCCGGATATTCTCAAAATAATGAAAACGAGCTTTTCTAAAAAAAATTCCGATCCTTAATCCTCGAGTTATTGAGGTTTTCCTAAAAAAGGATAAACCCGTTTTTCTCGAAAACGGTTCGGTATTTTGATCTGAATTTTACGTCAGTTCTTATTCACATAAAGAGGAATCTTTTGGAATATTTTCGGCCAAGTGAGGGCCAAAATGCTCCCCTTATCACGCTATACTTTGCATTAAAAATCTCATTATCTCTCGACGTTCATTAAAAAAAATGAAAAATCGTTGAGTTTACAGAAAGAATTTTATCGGTTGAAAATTCCCATCAAAAGACTTTTTTTCATTGCTTCTTTAAAGCTAAACGTATAAAAAAGGAGGAAAAAAATTCTGAAAAGGGTTTATTTGAACCGTGATCGGAAAAGAAGCAGGTTCTATTTCGAGAACTCGCTCGATTCTTCCATTACCCTACAGTCCTACATTCCAAAAACGCAAATATCGCACGATTTCCATATCAGAAAGTCCTCATAATCGTTATTTAATCGTCTTAAATGTTTTTTTTTATCTTCCTTCTGCGTCACGAAAGCAACAGGCGAAAGTCAATAAATCCTCCCCGACATTTTTAATTTTTTCTCTTTTTTTTTTTAAAAAAATAAATTTGGGTTGACCATCGTTTTTTTTTTCTCTAAAATAACTTGTAAACATTTTTTTTTATCGTTCAGGATTCTCAGTCAATTGCCTTCTAAATCCCTTCGGTTCATTGGTTCGAAAGCTCCCTTTATCGCGAAATATCCTATAATTTTAAAATCAAAAATAAAAAAGGTTGTTTATAATCAACATTATCTAATAAAAGAAAAATCAAAGAGTCTTTTATTTAGCTCATCCTGATTATGCAAAAAAAAAAAAAATTCTCGAAACATATTAACGTTAACTAGATTATGAGTGTGGTAACAAGGCTTCTAAGGTTTCTCCTCTTTCATGAAAAGTTAACAATCCCTCCCTTTTGGCCCTCATTGTTTATTTAACGTTAATCGCCTTCCCCCGATGAATTATTCCGATTTCATCTTCCGCTATTTTGTTTTGTGTGGAACAATCATGGGATGTTGGAATATTTGGTCGATAAGAGAGTGGAACAATACGGTGACAAATGAACTTCTGGGGGGTGAAACTTCGATTTTTGTCCCTACTTTTCGTTTTAAGTTGCTAAAATAACAGGCCTGTCTACCTTCCCGCAGTCTCTCATAATGCCTTGCATTAAGGCGGAGCAGACATCAAAATTCAATTAAGTTTTAGACAGAGAGGGAAGATGCCTAAAATTACTTTCCTATATTTGAGCACTAAAATTGATCGGAAATTTTTTTAAAAAAGCTCGTTTCATTATTTTGAGAATATCCAGACGGTCTTGGGAGCAGTTTTTCCGAAAAAGTTTTCCTTTGGAAAATAGAAAATTTACTTTTCAACTAAAACATTTTTTCCAAAAAAACCGCCTAGCCATTTTTTAGGCTTTGACGAGCTCTTTCCAAAAACATATCGTATAAGAAAAGCTGATGAATAATTTCGTTGTAATCCTTTTACAAAGATTTGGAGGAAAAATTCCCACGCGCATTTTCCAAAGGAATTTTTGGAAAAACTGCCCCCAAAAGCGCCAATTCCCAACGAACGAGTTTTTTTTTAATTTTCCGACGATTTTGAGAGCTCAAATGTAGGAAATTAATTTTAGGGGCGAAAGTTCTGCATTGATTTTGAAACAAATGTTCCGGTTCCGGCTAAACAGTTAAATTCTCTCTCTCTCTCGTTAATTTGTTCCAACCGTAGTTTGGAACTGGTTTGAAACTCCTGGAGCATGCGCAGAAGGACTTTCACGGCAAATTTGACGTCAGATGACTTCAGATTTGACGGACGCGATTTGAAAGATGTCAAATTGTCTTCAAAATCCTTCTGCGCAGGTGTTTCAACCAATTTCGAACTGGTTTGAAACTGGAGTATGCGCAAACTTAGACGTGATGACTCAAATCGTTTGTCCGTCGAATCTGACGTGCAAATCCTTCTGCGCATGCTCCAGGAGTTTCAAACTGCAGTTGGAACAAAGCTATTATTAACCTTTTTGGGACTAATGCTTGACAGCAGCCTATTTCACAAAAAGAAAAATTTAAGAAGTTTTTTGCGGATTTGGATTAACCGGAGTCCCTCTCGCGTGCTTTGAACCTTAGCGACGGGGAGAGCGGTCGCACTCCGCGGGGAGCTACTGAAAATTCAATACCAACTATTGATTGTTCTCTTTCATGTTTATTTTCTCTTTTTTTTTCCTCCTTTTGTGTTGTACGCGACAGCTGTAAACAACCTTTGTTTTAAAATTCACAGTATGCGATTTACAGAAATCCTGGGACCACGAAATAGTTTTAAAAAATGTGTTGCTCGGCTGTGACTTAAAAATTGTGCGCGATAAAAAATTTTCTTCGAGACTGTGATGAATATCGTTCTGATGATGGGATACATTATGGGCTGTTCCTGCTTCTCCAAAGGTAAAATAATCCGATTTAAAACAAACCGCATATTTTGTAATTTAATCAGTATTTAATCTTTTCTTTTCTGGCGTTTTATCGAGGTGGTAAAATAATATCCTGGATGAAGGCCAAAGGTCCTCCCCCCGCCGCCGTTTCCCTTTTACCGGCCTTTGCTAAATGGGCTTCTTTTAAACTACGCTCGGAATGTTTGAAGCATGCCAAGGGCACGTTCATTTATCATTTTTATAAATTTCAAAGTCCCAACTATCAAATTAATAACTTGGATGTTATTTTTGATTGATTGAAATCGCTGATAAATGTCGTACGTCACATGTCTCAAAAAATAAAGTTAATTATCATGCTAATGTTGGTAGGGAGAACACCGTTCAACATAACGCATTTCAACCTAAAGCAGTTGAACATAAATAATCTGCATTTTGACATAAAAATCTGTAGTTCACCATAATGCTTTGCATAATGCAATTGAACATAAAGATCTCAAAAGTTAAAATTTTGAGCATAATGCAT
>JACGAQ010001403.1:0-61168 GCA_014119065.1 Orius insidiosus | reverse complement strand
TTTTTTTTTTGCTCTGCCCAGGGTTTTTTTGCTAATAAAATGGCACATAGTGTTTAATTTTGCCTGGAAAACTGTAAAATAATTGTTTATTTATAAAAATTATTTTTTTTTTTTCAGGGAGTAATCGGAAAAAATGGCTCCTGTTCCTTTGAAAAGAGGTAAGAGATTATGCTTTGATGATCACTTTAGTGGAGTGAAGGAAGGTTTTGAGGCTTCTTTTTTCAGTTTTGGGGCATTTCTTTACCGCTGTGTACTCCACTGGCCACCTAAATAAACCACTGAAAAAAACCTACGAACACTCCTAAGCCTGAGTTTTGACACCGCAATGTCCTTACAGAGGGGAAGGCAACTGGGATGTCTCTGACCTCAATTCGTAAACTACAATCTTAAGAACTCGAGGAACTTGTGGGCTTTCTTTTGGCTATTTCAACAAACGAAGATATAAAATACTTAATTAGTTGATTCTGAAGTTGTTTTTGTATTTGTTTTATTTTAGATTATTAGTCGACGGAAAAATTAAAAATAAAAATAAAAAATGAAAGAAATAACTAGAAACTGTAATTAGTTTTTTAGCCTTGATAATGATTTTAATTAACGTTATAAATAAAGTTTTTTTGTAGGTTGAAGAGAAAAAATAAGTTTCGGATAATTAAGTTTGAGTTTTTGAGTAGAGAAGGGGTCTAGGCGATAGGCGACGGTTTCGCAAGGTCTTGTTGGCATTGGAAAAATCTGGTGAGAGACCTCGGGGGAGTCGAGGGGCGATTACGAAATTCACCTTCCCCTCCCAACGCCGATCTACGAACACCTTTTTCGTCTAGAACCGTTTTTCCACGGGAGATGAAAATTGCGAAACTAATCTAATGTCCGAGAACTTCTTCGACGCTTTACCCGCGAAGTAATCTCGTGATTAAACTTACAAATTCAACGCTTTAAACCATTTTAAACGTTAATACAAACGTTTTTAGTGCCTATTAAAAATATAAAACTCTAAATAATACTCCAACAATATTTATTTAATAAGTCGATCAAAGTGATCGAATTGAGCCAGAAGTTCTGGAAAATTTTGACTGATGGCCGGCACTACAGACAAAGATGGCTCTCCATTTTGACCCCATGGCGACTCATGAAGAGTTGGGCAAAATGTAATCAATTATTGAAAATAAATCACTTTCTCTGCTCTACCAATAACAAAAAACTTCTTTTTTGTGGGATAACTCCAAATTTAAAAAATTAAAGACCATAATCTATTGAATAAAACAGAGGAATGAACTTGTCTAGGGCTATGAGTATATTATGTAAAATAGACATAACTGTAGCTCCTATACGGGATACGTGAGGAGGAATCTGAAAAGGTCTTTAATCACAGAAAAGATATTGAACATTTTTGACTCAAAACGTTGGAAATACAACAAAGAAAATTCCCCTCTAATCAAAAAAAAAAGTTCTTTTCTAAATAAAGCCCGTGTTTAATTTTCACCTGTTGAATCTCTCCGGCTTTTGATTTTCGCCCTCTGCTTATCACAAAGAGTAGCCACATAACAAATTAAATACAATAATTTTTGTCTTTTTTAAAGTCTGCTCCGGATTGATTTTTCTAAGAATTGGTTTTAGGGTGGGGTTGCGAAAAAAAAATTGCGTAAAAGGGAGGCTCGAGGGGTTATCGACCCAAAACATTGGGGTAGGTCCTTCACAACCCCTTCGGCCTATAAAATCACCCCGCACTTTCATCGTAATATTTAGACTTCAAAACCTTCTTCATCGCCCATCCTTATTTTTTCAACTAAAAAATTAAAAACATGGTAAATTTATTTTTTCCTAGATAAATATGGATTTACCATCCTAACCTTCCCTTTACCCAAGTACCTACTTAACAATCCAACTAGGATAGCCCTTCACCCTCTTAACTATCCTGTAAATCCTTAAGGGTTTAAAACCAGTTTTTTTAACAGCCAAAAGATTTAAAAACTAATTATCAAAATTTGAGTGATAGAATTTTAATTATTTTGTGATAAACAATTTATCAATAAATAAAATATGATTATAAATAATAATCACGTTATTAACTGATTATAATCAAGTAATAAATTGATTATGAAATTTTAATAACCTAATTATAGAATGGTTTTTTAAAATTTAAACTTGCTTCAAATATGTCGTCTGGGTGCCTTAAAGGGATCGATAGACGTTTCGTGAGTTTAAAACGTTAAACAAACGGTCCGAAAACAATTTAGGACTTCCTAGTTACGAAGTCCTATTAAATAATAAAAAAATTAATAGTAATAATTGAATTTTTTTAAATTAAATCTAGATATGATTCAACGTCACTTTTTTTTCTGGTTTTCGATATTGACTAGATAATATATCACAAAGGGCGCTTCGGCAACATTTTTTCCCGTGGGCTAATCAAGAAAAAGAAATACGACTCTCGTTTGGAAAAATTGTTATTTGTGACTTTTTTTTAGTTTTGACATCGGAGGGTAAAAAGGTTATAAATGAGGTCAATGGGGCATGTAGATTTTTTTAAATAAATTTAAAACGTAGACCTTTTTATTTTAAAAAATAATCCCTCCCTCCCCAGTGGTTTTGGAAACCACCTCAAGTTTTTGTTATTATTAAAAATAAATGAATGGAAAAAGTTTAAATAATGAGGGATATCTGATTCTGGAAAAAGTTAGGGAATTATTAACCCTCTTTTAGTGGAAATCCCGGAGGGACGCTTAGATAAATTAACCGGATGTGATTTACGTATAAAATACGTGAGTTTATTATTTTTTGAATACGAGTTAAATTTTCGCTCTTCCTCCCCCATTTTAAAAGGCCTACGTGATTAGAGTTGGGGATAAACTGTGATTAGGGGATTATCGGGGTTTGGAAGTTTTGAAAATTATGTTTTTTTACAAAATTAACTTATTTTATGTTCAATTTGAGATGAACAAAAATATAAAACTGTATCATTTGAACCTTTTCTGAGAGAAAATGCGGAAAATTGAGTTTGCCCTGTATTTTTTTCTCAGAATTTCTCGGAAATTTCCCTCACTGGGCACAACTTTCGTTCTTTCTTTTCGACCTATCTTGTGGTTTTTGGCCCAAAAAATGCCATTTTGGTTGCGTTTTTCTCCTTATTTTGGCTAAGAAACACCCCTTTTTCCAAGATCTTTTTTGGGCGTTTTATACATTCTAACCGCCCATTTATTTTATTTTCTACGAGTCTCAGCGGTTATTATTTTTTGGCCAAATTTTTTAACTTCATGAAATTGAATTTTTGAAAAGTAGAAGGCGTTTCAAGTTTTGTTGCTTGGATTTTTTTTGTCTGACTTTTTGGTCGTAAAAACTATAATTATGTTGGTGACCCAGTTTATTTTTCTGCCAAATATTTGAAAAGAGTTTAAAATTACATATTTAGGTTGAATAATGAATAATAAAGAAGGTGAAGGGTTACGGAGAAAATAAGGGAAGGCGGACTATAAAAAGCCGTAAAATTAATTTTAAAAAATTCGGAAAAGTTTGAATTTTTTTCGTGTCTCGACCTGGGTAGGGGGCGACGATGGAACCGCGAGGGTGGGGGGAGACGACGGTTTCGGGCTTGAGAGGGGGGCCGTTGCAAAAGGCTGCAGCCCAGTGTGCATTTCCCCGATGCACCGCTTGCGTCAATCGTGACGTTTTAGCGACCCCGAAAAAAAAAGAAGAAGAAGAAAAGAAGGCCCTCCCCCCTTCTTTTTTTTCTTTTTTTTTCTTTTTTTTTTTTGGTCCCCCCTTCCCCGTCTGGCCATTCAAAAAAAAGTTTTCCCGACAAAGTTTTTTTTTGTTGTTTTTCTACTTTTATAATGAACGAAGAAGATGTGAGCAAAGCAGCAGCGAGGAGACAATTGGCCAAATGGGCTAAAATCATGTTGCAAATCGTCGGTAAGTCATTTTATGCACATTTGAAAACATGAATACATAACCTCTATGCTACCTTCGCATGTTTACACCTCCCTCCCCCCTTTCCCACCACCTTCTTTTTTATGGTTTTATTTTATTTAACTGACCACCTCAACCTCAACCTCCTTCCATAACCTTTACATTCTTTCACCCACAAAACATTCTTTTTTAATTCTCAACTTTTAAGCAGCAAAATACAAACTTTGAGCTTTGCACAGCTTTATTTTGTATTTTTTTATTTTAATTCTATTATTTAACATAAAACAACTTCTAATTTTAAAAAGAAAAAGGAAATATTGAATAAAAGGTTTCTTTATAAAAAAAAAACATTGTAACCTTCTTAAAAGAAAACCTTATTCTACAAAATGGCTTTTTAAAACTTAAAAAATAATATAAATAATTTTTGAAAAAATTCATACTCATCACCGTCATCAACCGATTTCCTTTTGGGCCGTCCGTCCTTCGAAACTGATCGAAATTAAACCAAGTTATGCAACATTCAAAATTCATAGTTTAAAATTTTAAAAACGAATACTTTTTTTATATTTTTAGTTTTTACTTAATTGAGGCTGCCGTGTTATGATCTCGAGATCCCTGACCTATAAAAAGTTCATTAACACGTTTCTTTTTTTAAAACTATTTTTTATGGGGTGTTTTTTTGTTTCATTTTTGTTTTCATAAGAGGAAAACAAACGAATTTTTTATTGTTTAAAATTTAAATATATTTTGAATCACCTTGATCTTTGTTCGTCTATGACCTTGAATAATAGACATGTGCTTACTATCCCGTCTTTAGATAATTGCATAGTTTAAACTTTTTTTATAAAATAAATTCCTTGATAATTTGTTCATAATTTAAAATTTTTTAAATTGTGAAGATTTTTTTCGACTTTTAAGGAAATTTTAGTTCATTTACTACTTCCTTATTGTAACACCCTTTGTCTGTGTAAATGGGTCGTACAGACCATGGTGTCCAAAGGACCAAAAAAGAGTTTAGATCATTTTCTACAAGTTTTGACTTGACAGCCGCAAAATTTGCCCCAATCACCACTCCTAGTTTAAACTTCATCTAAACATTTGTAAGTCCTACAGTAGGTGTAGAAATGGGTACTAGTTTACTTCAGTTACTTTTGGGCCAGAATGACCCTCGAGAAATCTTTATTGATTTAAAAAAAATTGTTCTCAAAAATTACCAAAATCGATGATTTTGGAAGGTCCAGACATTTCGAGCACTTTAGAGCATAAAAAACCTTAATTTAAATTTGAAATATAAAATACTTATGTCAGTGGAAAGGATATTAAAATTCTAATTAGTTTTTTTAAATAAAAGAACTGTTATTTATAACTTTATAAACTAAAAGAAAGTCTGTTTTTAACTGGAATATTTTGACCCTCTAATACTTTTTTATGCCCGTATTTACAAACTTTCTGATTTTTAGGTAGTTTTTAAAGTGAAAGTTATCAGCTTTTTAAAGGGATCTTTCAAAGACAAACTTTACGTTTTAGTTTTCTTTACGAGAACATAAAATCTTAAAATGGATTTCAATTTAATAAGAGGCCAAAGAGGAAAGAATTTCATCAAATATTTGTTCATTCGGAAGGTCAATTTTTTTTTTTTTTTTTTAAATTAAGTTATTGTCATGTATATGAGTGAAAATGTCTGGGTGAGAGCGGGGGTTTGTTTAAACATGAAATTCCCTTGGCAACCGCTTAGCATTTTGTCGCTAGCGTGTTGAGTCCGGAAGGTTGAAATAAGTTGTCAACATGGGGCTCTCTGTCCGTATTGAGCCCGACGTTTTACTGCCCCCGGAACTCTAACACGCCATACTCTTCCCCTAGAATCCATAAACATTCTAAAAATATTTACAGCCGATTTTTGAGGTCTAAAAAAGCGATCAGGACACCCTAAAGATCGAGCTTTATCATCCGGTTTTTTTAATTATACTTAATCATTTATTGAGGAAATTCTTCATTTGAAAAAATTATTTTGACCTGAAAATACGAAATGCTCCCACATACCATTATTTTTGTCCCCTTGAAAAACTTTTCAAACTTTATTTCTGGTTAAGTTTAGAAAAACTACTTTGTTTTGTACTTTTTAGGGCAAAAAAAATCGTTTTTTAAAAAGATTGTTCAATCCCAGAAAGACCAGACATGCATTGATCAATTTTATTATCTTTTTTTGTATTTAATTGTCTGCTATTTTTCAGTCATTTTTATCCGTTTGTTTGTACGGCTCCCTTATCTCTAATAATTCATAAATTACGTAAAATCTTTTAATTGTGTAACATTTATTCGGCCTACTTAATCATAATAGTGGAAAAAGTCGTTGACTTCAATTTTTCGACACCTCTTTCGGGTTGCGCCGTGTTAGGACCGGCCTTAGGCAAAACCATCAAGACCCCCGAAAATTTCTGACCCACTCCCCTTTTTTCGGGACAAAAAATGACAAATTAATTCGATTTTTTACATTTTCCAAAAAAGTTTTATTTAGTTAAATTTCAAATGGAATATTACACATTTCCATATTTTTAACAGTGAATTTTTTAACCTGGATGTTTATTTTAAATAAATGTTCTTTACTTTTTTGTGAATTGGGGTTGTTTTGACATTTTGTTAATACCTTCCAATCTAAAAGATGCAGTATGGATTACATGAGCTTCATCTTAAAATAAATTACGAAAGTAATAAATATTTTAAAAGAAATTGTGAAAGTAAAAACACAAATTACAAAAGTTCAATAAAAGAAGTTTGAATATCTTCAAAACCGTTCAAATCAATGAATAAAAGCGTTTTAAAGAATAATTAACTCAAAATAGGTCATTTCCTTGAACCACGTCTAACCGGAAATATAGTTCAACCTTAAAGGGGAAAAAATCGGGCCTTTTTATGGTGCCAAGTTAAAAAAAAAATCTATTTTTAGATAAACTTTTTCATATAATTATTTTTTTCGTTAATTAACATACTCTTTTGAAGAACAATCGGGACCACGTGTGAATTTCACAAAATTAAGATTTAAAAACTTGTTAAAAACCCTCCTGCGTGTTGTTTTTCTTTTCTTTTGTCCGAAAGGGATGAAGGGGGAGAAAATAGCGCAGCGGGACAATAGAGTTTAATTAATTATGCATATTTCGTGGCCTTCAATGAATACAACAATTGAAAGGGGAAAAAAGAATTAAAAAACGCTGACTCGAGGTCCTAAGATTCCTTCTAATTCTGATAACTGAGAGATAAGCCTTTAAAAATTTAATCTACGGTTAAAATTTTTTTTTTTTCGTTTTTATAACCCTAGTTTTGTAACGTTTCAAATATCAAGGCCTTCGCCTATTCATGGTCGCTAAGCTTTCCAATTTTAAGATGAGAGGTCGTAAGTTAAAAGTCAAATATTTCTTTTACAGTCATTTCGCAGAAAGACAGCGACAATTTCATCTTTTTCTTGCGTTTTTTAAGTATTTTTTAATATAGAAAAATTGCGTTGGGGTGCGCAAGGTCGAATTTTCGGTATATTATCTCGGGCGGGGAATAAAAATTAGATATATTTTTCCGGTTTTCGCAACTTTTATCGTTTTAGTTTATTTTTTCGTTTCCGCATGAAATTTTATAAATTTTTTTTTCGTCGAAGTGTGCATCATTTTGATAATTGAATGTCCTAGAAATCCTTGAAGACTAGGACTAGGGTTGATCCGGCCTTGGCGGTCCAATAGAAAATGACGTCATTCGTTTTTATAAAAAAAAATCTTGTTTTTAGCGTGTTTTAAAAATTAGTTTTAATTTTATTTTTCACTTCAATTAAGGTTGTTCGTTATTTATGATCAGGAAGCTCAGAGGACAACATGAATTTAGGTCAAAGCCTTTTATCGAGAAAATAAAATTTTGATACGTAAACTTTTCGTCTATAACACTACTTTTTATCCCCGGAAGGCCATCAAGACGATTTTCAAGGACTTTTAATTTCGTTCTAGTCCCTAATTGGGCCGGATTATTTTGACATGTGCCTTTTTTTTCAACCTTGAATTGCACTTACGTCAGTTTTTATTCACTTCGTAATTTCATCCTTTGCTAAACTTCCTGAAGAGGACGTTATTGTAACACCCTCGAATCTTTGACTTTCAGAGCATCTACGGTAGTGTTCCAAACCTTTCTTTTTAGGTAGACCATTTTATTCACGATTTTCCAGGAAATCGTAATTTTAGGGGAAAAACGAAAAAGGAATATGATATTTTCACAAAAAAAAATCATCAAAAAATTGAGTAAACGATTATAATTTTCCCAAAAAATTGAGATTTTCTTTGAAAAAAAAATATATATATACTTTTTTGATAAAATCGTTTCGTTTTTTAACAATTTTTTTATAATTTTATCAAAGAAATCATTTAAAAAATTACAATTTTTTATTATCTTTTTTAAAAAATTAGCCTTAAAAAAAGTAGATCCGACGCAGGGATTAAGATGAAGTTCCCGCGCCCGCGCTTTTCTCCCGCCTTTTTCGAGGTGATAATAGCTCATCAGAAAACTTAAACAAAATTTCACCTTCTAAACTAAAATTTTCAGGCTTCCGAAAAATTTCCGGAAGCTATACCTAAATGGGAAAATTGACCCAGTTGAACTTAAAATAACAATCGAAAGTTTAAAAAGAATAAATTTTAATATTTCAATCTCGAAAGACATTCGTTTTAAATATAAAGAAAAGTGCTAACATTTTAAATTGAGGAATTTAAATTTCTTTTAGGCGTTTCCGCGTTAAAACGAGGTTTCCGGTTACTATTTGTATCCATAATAATTAAAACATTTTCTTAAAAAATGTATTTTCCGGTTATTCATTTTGCATTTTTCGGTGAGCGTTTTTAATGGAAGGCTGTTTTTTACGGTATAACGGTTGACTTTTTAAAAGATTCTTAAATGTACGAGACTTCAGAACAATGAGCTAAGGTTTTTTCTACTTGAAAGGGCTCAATCGAAGTGCGCCTTTCTCCCACCAGTTACGCCACGGGACGGAGTTTTAAGTTTATCTACGACAAATCCCTACGAAATCTGGAAAATTAAGATAAAATTGCTACAGAGAAATTAACTAAATGAAAGAAAAATTGGTGTCAGCGGTATAAAATTCAGTATTTTTTTTAATTAAAAATTTTTTACATGAAAAGTTTTTCAATCCCCGATTGACTCCAGCCTCAATCTCGATCAAATCGCTCTGAAATCATTAAAACGCCCAACTTTCTGTCCTAAAATAATATAATCTGGAAATATTGAAAATAGCAAATGAAAGAGAGAGAAGAGAAAAAAAATCCACGATCGGTTTCGGCCTAATATGCCTCACCAGGTGGACTATTTCCTTTTTTCTCATCCTCTTTTCTATTCTCCTCTGGGCCCTTACTTTATGGACACAGAGGGACGGTAGCCAGAAAAATTTCTTCAACCTCCGCTGTATCCTTAAAGATGTAGCCCGACTGAAATGTCCAAAGGATTTTTCAATTTCAACCCGCGGTTAGTAACTTGAGTTTTACGAAATTAAAATTTTCTAGAAAGAAAATTTTTAATAAGAGAGAAAAGAAACTTTTTTCTTTTTTTCTTTTCGTGGCTAAAGATTTAAGACTTCCCCCGCATCCTCGTGTTTTATTTTATTTTTTTCGTAACTAGACAGTAACTTGATTCTAGTGGGATTGCAACACGGAATTATCGGCCCGGACAATCTTTAATGAATAGCCCGCCTGGTGGAGATTTAAATATTTTTTTTACCTCTCTGAGCCGATCACAGCTTTTTTTATGGCGTATAAAAAAAATAGGAAAGAGTTCCCTCTAAATTTAAAAGTAAAACGAAGCGGAAGGATTTGGCTGTACTGGTTTATTTAAAATTCGAACTAAAAAAAATTTCAACAAAGAAATATATTTTTCTCCTTCATCATCGTTTTTCTTTCTTTCCCGCTCGTAGTTCTCAACAGTTCGGTAATTTTTTCCTTATTTTAAGCCATCATTTGTTAGATTTTCAAAGCTTAATTTTGTTCAATTTTTATATATGTGATCTCGAAAGACATTTTCGTACTCGACAGATCATTTTCGGAAATGGGCCTTCAGACTTCGGTTTGACTGCTTAGTTTTGGGACTGCGGTTTTCATTATATTGAAAAAGGGTCCAAATAATTCAAAAATGAGATTTCTTTTTACAAAATTTCATTTTATGGTAGTAAATCAAAGGCTGAAATCCAGGCTAAAAATGTTGCAACTTTAGAAAAATTGAACTCTCAGGAGGCCTTCAGCCTTCTTTCCTACAAAGGTAAAATTAGACAAACAATATACGCCAGAATGGTTCTTTTAAATATTTTTCGAGAAAAAAAAGCACGAAGGGGTGGAAGTGACCTAGTTGCTCAAAGGGAAAAGTGCATATCCGGTGCAGAGATCTGTCCTGTTCGACAATGACCCGAATGGGGGATTTTTTTTATTCCCTTCTCTATTATTTATTTAAGCTGAGAAGTGGCTTGGGGGGGTGGGTCTGGAAACAGGAAGAAGGTGGGGTGGGAGGGCCAGACTTCGCGAGGGATGGTGGGGTAGTCGAAATGCAGTTTTCGAGTGCATCCCGAGTCTGTCGGCCGATCGAGGAGGGGGCGAGAAAGGGCACCCTTCGGAAACTACCGATCCAGTTCGTATCTTTTCGTCTCGTGAGTCTACCCCACCGTCAACAACCACCTCTTCCCGTCTAAACCTTCCCGAGCCCCCCTCTTTTACACCCGTTCCGTCCTCGCTTCCTCCCACCCCCCGGCTACTTCACTCCAATGCAGTGAGATGCACATTTGCAAGCAGTGCGTCGACTAAACCGGGTTACTCCAGTGTAACATTCAAGTGTTTTTTTTTTTCTATAAACTTCATGTTGTAAAAAAAAAAATTTTTTTTTTCAACATTTTTGAACTCACACGCGTCCCATCATTAGTGAGTGTCACCCTCATGATAAGAGTCGTTTCGGATTTTATCACCCACAATCTTTCGGTAAATACAAAACAATTTTTCATATTAAACAAATACGTTCATTAAAAAAATAATAAACTTTAAGTCTTATAAAAAGTGTATAACCCGTTGTTATGAACGCCGGGTCCATGTGGTTATTGCCATCTGCCGTGATTCAAGCCGCCCTCTCTCTCTCGCTCTTTTCTGTTTCGTCCTTTATTTTTTCTTTTGTCGTTCGATAAAAACCGAAGGAGACGACGAAAAAAAATTTCCGTTTCCGGGTGCAATCTTGCGCCTAAGGAGGCGCATTCTTGGATCAATAACTGCAATTCGGCGATTTAGCCGAGACTGAGGCCCACCCCTTCCAGACTCGAGTCTCCAATCTTAAGATACCTCGAAGAATACATTTTCTTTTCTTTTCCTCTTTTAACTCACCTCTTCACTCACGTATGTAAACCGGTCAAAACAACATTCAGACTCTATTTTTAAGACCATCAACAAATACGTCCATTCATAACACATAAAAATTTTTTTTCTTCCCAAATTAGTTTTTTTTGTCATTTAAAAATTTGCTGCTAGATTCCTCTTATGAAAGACCCTCAGGACGTAAGTTAGTATTATCTTTTAACTAAACCCCTCAGTTTATATAAATTTTTTCAGAATTAAATTAAAAATAGTTCTATTTAAGGTGTATAATTGTGTGCATGTTTTTCATAAAGTTTTGATTGAATTTCATTCTGAAAATTGTGTTTAATATGTTGGTTTTTACGGTCTATTCATATATTAGGAATCCCTAAAACTGTAAATTCTTTTTTAGTACGCGGATCTGTCGATTTTTTAGAAGATAAATACCGTTTACAATGAATTTAAAAAATATGTTTTTTTTAAACTTCCTGAAAAGAAATTTTTTTAAAAAATGGCTTAATGTGTCAAATGACCAATTTATCTTTTCCGACCTTTTTTTCCACCTCAAGCCCGCGATTTTTGGTACTTTGAAAACGCATTTTCTTCCAAATTATTCGAACCTTTTCAAAATTGGCCAGTTTTTTCCTTTCCCATGCTATAAATCAAGCTAGAAAACACATTTTTTGTCCCAAAATCTACGAAGCTCGTCAATTTATTACTTTTTTATAACCCTTTGCGGCTTTTCCTTGAACGGTAATTAATTTTATTAAATAATTCCATTAGTAGTATTTCAAACGCACATCGTTTTGTTTTCAGCGGCTTTTATCTCATTTTTTAAAATTAATTTTTTCCATTTAATGATCCTCAGAGCATCATATTCTTAAATGAAAATTTAAAAGGTTCCTGTTTGTGTCCTCTAAAAACGAATAAAAATTCCATATTTGGGGGTTGTCAATCCATAATTTTTCTCCCATTATTTTTAATTTTGCTAGGGACTAGTGAATAGAGGTTCAGGATAATAATATTTTTAAGCGCAAATGATAGTTTCATAGGGAATTGAAGTTTCCTGCGAATCCTCAGCCTCCTCTTATCTTCTTCCCGCCACTAAAATTGCAACGCTTTTTGAGCTTTCTCAGTAATTTTACGTAGATTTTTTTTTACTCCGAGTAAAAATTATAATAATTTTAAAATCAAAACCTTTTTAATTAAAATTTTCGGATTCAGCAAATTGAATCTACATTATTAAAAAAACACCAATTTGTGAGTTATTTTATAAATAATCCCGAATACTGCTCCGAGTTGAATATTATGACATTTGTTTTCCTCATACTGCGCTATGAGGAAAACTCGCGATTTCCCTGTTACATCGATTTTTCTTTATGTATACAATTTTTTATAATATTATTATTGTTCAATATAGGCTACCAACTAAGTTTGGATTTTTATTTTATTTATGACAGTTCTTAATTTCATTTTCCCTGTAGTTATTCAAAATTAAATGCTTTACTTAAATCATGTTCTAAATATTTACAATTCAGGAATTAGTGAAAAGTTATATTGACAGGGAATATCCATTTTCAAAAATCTACTGACAAATGTAACTAAATGTTTTTATGTAAAATCCGTGTAGTTAAAACTGGCCGGCGCAACAGACACGAACTATAAAAGGTCATTTTGACCCCTAAAAGACCATTTCTAAAATTGAACTAAAACTTCCTTTGGAGGGTATTAGTCATATTTTAGCCAAAAAAATCTCACAGAAACCTCACTATTTAAAAGAAATCAACGATTCTTCGTAATCCGGAAGTTTTCGGTCCAATCGAATTTTAACAAAATATTAAATAATCTTGCAAGACTGGAAGACTTCATAATCCAACATTTTACTGCGCCGTAAAAGTCCAACTATCATAAAATGGCAAAACAACTCATTTTAAGAATATTTATTGACATAAATACATTTTTATTTTAAATATTTTTATAAGGATGTTGGGAGGTTAGTAAATACATTAGATAATCCTTATTTACAAAAACTAACACTCATAAGAGAAAACAGTCCAAAAAAATTTTAGCAACTAAAAATCAGTTTTTTATCCCTGAAAAAGGAAAAAAAGTTCTTTGGTACTAAATTTATTACTAACCAATGGTTTGACAGAAAGATGCAAACAGTTGCGCTTAGTTTTAGACCCTAAAAATCATCGAAAAATTTGTTTTAAAAAGCTTATTTTCGTTCTATTTTGAGCAGTTTTTCCCAGAAGATTTTCCTCGGAATAAAAAGCTGGTTTATTTGAAGTTTCAGTTTAAAGGCCCAGAAAACTGTTGAACTGTGTTTAACATCTTTTATGGGTTTCAAGTCGTTTTCCTCGAGTTTTTGGTGTTGAAACCCATTCCATCGGGTTTTTGAGCTATCAGCACCCAATAAACAGACTTTTGACCGTTTCAACGGCTTTGGGCCGTTTTCCTTGATTTTTTGGTGTAAAAAACCAGTTTTTCCGGGCGTTTAGGCGTAAACATATTTTTCCAAAAAAACCCTTGAAACATCTTGTTTATTTTACAGGGATGGAATTTGGACATCTGGTCACCAAAGCTATAGCGCCCAAAACGCACGTTTTTAATCATCTTAGGGTACCTCCCAAAACGTATAATTCGACTGAGTCCGTTCTATGCTTTTTCAAGAAACCACCAATTTAAGAAATTTTGAGACTTGTCTCTCCTATAACGCTGAATCAAAAGTGGACATATCACCCTTTGGAAATTCTTTTCAAATTTATTTTTTATATATCTTTTTAATGTTATCCATTATAATATAAACACATTAGATAATACTAATTACATTATTATAACGCTATTTTAAAACTAGTCGGGACGTCGGGGGAAATAGTGTGAAGGTCACTGGCGGATTTATGGCTTCGTAATGGTTTGAATTTTAAAATGTTTGACAGCTAGAGTGAGCCAGATATTTTACTACTTTTCCTATAATAATTTCGTTTTCCCTTTTATAATTTTTACGTCGTAGGTTCAACCGTTTCGAATGTTTAAACAAAAATGGTTTATTTTCCTTTTCAAAGTCTATTTTTTTGGTAAAATTCGAATTGTTCAGATCTTGGGAATCCAGCTGATTAAAACTCCTAACCTTCCTTAGCCATCCATCATTTGTAATTGGTGTACCTAAGATGTTCTATTTTGCGGTTTGGTCTTAAGTATCAGAATCCTAATTTACAGGATGATTTGTTGTTTTTGGGATGTACAAGGAGAAACTGTCAAAAAAATTTGGCCTTCCGACTACTGTCCTCCATGTTGAAATTGGATTTTATGGTGGTTGTAAAGAGCCGAAAGCGACGGTCACTGGGATGCACCGCAGGTAAAGAGAGACTGCACTTTTTAATTGCGGACTCTTCGCGCGGGAGTCCTTGACCTGAAATCCAACCAGTCGAGAGTCACTCTCCATTTTCTCTTCCTTCAACGTGTGGCCGCCGTAACAAAAGACCCTCGCACAAGCGGAAATCTGAACGAAAAGTTTCAAAAACGAAAATTCCGCTTTTTAAACGAGGTTTTACTTATTTGTGGGGAAAAAAATCCGCTTTTGGTCAGATTTTAGAAGAAAGCGTTTTTTTTTTTTTCTCCATACTAATGCTATTTTGGCTTACGGGTACGATTTCGGGCCTTAAAATTAAAAATCATTTTTTAAAAGGTAATAGTAGACCGGAAGGTTAGAATTTTTTCGAGGATGTACATATTGTCATGTTAAATTTTCTTGAATGTGTGTGGGTCGATAATTTCGCATACTTTATAAATTAGGGCTTTAAATTGTAAATTGAAAATTGCTCTTTATAATTCACGAAATAAACTGCAACATGCAATTTCGTCTTTCGCTACACCTACACTTTTTCGAACGAAACTAAATTATACCTTTAAATTATTAAGTACATAGAAAAAGGTCAATTTTCCTAATGTTTGATGGAAAAATTGTTTTCATCCGGTCTTCCAGGCTGTGGGGTTAGTCCGCTCTCATAACGAGAAGGGATGTGAATTCTTTTATTTGGAATGGTTTTCAGAAAAATTCTTTCTATGCAGTCCGTGGTTTATGAAGTCAAGCGTTTGGAGAGAGCACGGAAATATGGGGAAACCCTTGTCTGGGCACATCCTCTTTCCAACCAAGAGATGTTTTAATTTTTTTAATGGGTTTTTTATTAGCTTTTTAATTTTTCTAGGAAAATAATCAACAAAAAAATGAAAACTTATTTTGAAAAAATCTACTTATCAAGTTTATTAAAAAAGACTCTAAATATTTTTGAACCTCTGCATCTTCACCAAATTTTCATCAAATACTCCGTGACAAAGGTTTTTTTTGATGCTCCAAAAAAATCGGGACAACCGCCGAAAAAAAAAGAAAAAACACCTATTTGGTGGGGTTTTGGGTGTATTCATCGGTGTTCTTGCTGACGAAAAATTTAGGTTTTATCCTCACCAGGCCATACCCAAAAAAATGACCTTTTTGGCACAAATATGACAGACGGCGGGGTCGTTTCCGCCTCTCCATACTTTTAATTATGTAGGGCTTATGTTTAAATCAAAATCGTCTTTTTAAAAACAAAAAAACCAAATTTTTTATTCTTCTTTATGAGTTTCGGAATCCTTTTAACTTCCTCCGGATACTTTTTTTTTCAGCGCCTCGATGAATAAAACAAAGAAAATCGATCCCCCCTTCCAAACTTTTTTTTTTATCTTCTTCAAAAGAGTAGACTAGCCTATGAATCCAACCCTCTCTTTTGTCCACATTTAGAAAACCCCAACCCTCTTATTTTATCTACCCCCACTACAAAATGGTACCTAAGCATACCGAAATTCTATAACGAAAAAAAATTCCTTAACCGGATAACGACGTAGTAACATCAGGCAAATGCGATTTGGAAATGCGATTTTTTTTTTCGGGGTCCGTTCACGGGGTTGGTAAGATCCGAAAGAGAAGGGATGATCCTCCCGGAGGTTTTTATTTTTTCGAAAACCGGTCGTGAGATCCCCCCTCAGCGTAGAAGATCTTTTTTAAATCTCCAACCTGTGGCATTCACTTAAAAAAGCGGTGGGAACTTCCCTTGTCCATTTAAAGATTTATAGCTTATTTATTATAATTTTTCTCTCTCTTACGATATTTCCCCCATGATGAGAAATTTACGGATGTCATCCCCTTTAACGGAAATAAACGACTCTCCTTTAAAAACATCTTCGAGATTTTTCTTATTTCGGCTCCCGTTCAGATTTCCAAGATTAAGTTCACGTGTTAGACTTAATAGTTACGTTTAAAAGGAATTACACAATTAAAAACTAACGAGAGCAATAATCCGAGCGATAAAAGCCGTAAGACGACCGTCTGTCGGCATTTAACGACCCGGCAAAAATACAATCCCCCACCCTTTAATTAATGTCATATTGTGTATAATAATATTTTATTTAATTATGCGTTTTTATGAAAATATCGTTATAAAATTAAATTATTTAAAATAATATTGACATAAATGCGCGCAGTAGTACCTAATTAAATTTTTATTGCGATTTAAATTTTTTAAACGCTCCTTAAGGAGCCCTTTTCTGAAGGCTTCCTTGAAAATTCTTCCTTGACGTTATGAGCCTATCTTGAAGTGATCTGTTCCTTTAAATAAATTCCTCCTTTATCTCAATTTACCTTGGGTTCTTAGGTAGCTTAAGGATTCCTCGAACGGAGGGCTCTCATTGGCTGATGATAACACAATCCTTGATTTTCACTTAAAACCTTGCGTAAGTTAAGGAACGCAAAAGGGATGTTCGAGGTATCCTTTTGGTTAAGTAAAGGATAATTTCAAGAAACCTTATACTTAATTACTTCGGGGCTTAATTTATTTCTATTTATTAATTTTAATTCCTCCTAATATGAACTTTTTTAACTTTCTCAAAAAGAAATTATCGTTATACTCCCCACGGACGATCTTAGAATCCGGCTTCGCCTGTCAGTTTTCTGCGCGTACCACTCAAGGCAGCCATTTATACTAAATATTCCTCCTTGGCAATATTGAGAGGTTTTTTTTTTCGATTTTGAGGAAAGAAGGATTTTTTAAATTAAAATTTTCTAGGTGATTTTTTCGCCAGCGACAAGTGTTGTTTAAAGAAATCTACTTAATTTTATCCGATTATTACGCGCAGACGGCAATTACTAGTTTCAAAGAAGACATCATTTATTTACGGCAATTTTTTCGAAGGGTATCCGAGCGTACGCCATTTTCAAAAAAGGAAAAAAAAAGACTGGACGATGATGATAGTTACGTTACGGTTTAAAGAAACTAGTCATGGTTTCCTAGTCCGAGTCAAGGTGACCCAGGGGGACCGAGAGCCTCCATGATTGGCCGTTCCTTCGAAAAAGAGAGAGGGCCACAAACGGAGAGGGAAGACTTTAAAAAAAAAGACGCCGAGGGGGTCCCTCTAAGGATTCGTAGGCCACCGGCAGACATTTTGTCCTTTCATCTACCTGGGAACCAGCCGCCATTTTTTTCCTAACTAGTTCTCCTTGGTTTTTTAAAAACTCTAAAAATAAAATAGGAGTCCAATTATACAAAGAAAAATTCCAACTAATAAATCGTCATTTTTAACGGCCACCAGGAAAATATTTATTTGAACAAAACTTTCGCGTGTTAGTCAACAAAAGGACTTAATTGGACTAAATTTTATTGCTTATTTTGAAGTATCAATTTTTTTTAATAGGCTCCAGAGAAATAAAATGTGAAGGCAATATATTTTCTGAAAAGTGGACTAAAAATTTTCTTTGATTTTTGTTGAACTTACTTTAATTTCCTCAAAGAAAAGTTATTGTATTATTCTCCATGTCCGGGTTTTAGGATAGGGTCTTCCAGACCGTGTAAAAGAAAATTGAATCTGCCCTCCGTCCAAGCAGTTTTTTTTTTCAGAAACTATTTGCTTCATCAAACATTTTACGGAATCTTCCTTTCTAAGTACGTTGAAAATGTCAACAGCTTGTTTGGAAATTCGGAAATGTTGGAGATCTGTCTGCCTGAGTTGAGATGGGAAAGTTTCGACGGAACGCCGGCCTGACAAAGTTCGATCAATTCCAACGTTTATGCGGTCTCCAAGACCCGTTTCTGTACACACCCTGCTGGGTGATATCTTAAATGCCGTGTACTTGTTTTTTAATGCTTAAACGGCAAAACTTTTTTTGGAGCTCCAAAAAAAATTAAGCGCCCTAAGTGTCCTCCTTTTTAGGATTTTTTTTTCTTTGTGAAGTACGGACACGTGCCCAATTTTTTGTCCATACTTCGCATTTACAAAAAAAAAAGTGAAATTTTTTAAAACTTTTTTTCCCCCATAAGGTAGCTGGATGAAAAAAAAGATCTTTTTGTGCCCTATATTTGAATGATTCCTTCCCCTCTTCAGTACGTGCTTCACCGAGTATCCGGACGGATTTATTACCCGGTTACCCCCGTCCCTCTGAGTGTGCAACCGGTTGCATTTTGAGCAAAACCGGTTTTTTTTCTTCTGAGTCGCCGTCCAGGAGAAGCGAGAGAGACGTCGACGCTACCCCCGTTCGTTTCGACCCCCCTTTTTTTCCTTCTCTCCACCCTCAGATTATAAACCAGACACTGAATAAACAATAATCCCTTCAACAGCATCCCCTTCCTCCACACCTCACCTTATTAATTACCATCGGGTTTATTCGCGTGTGACGAGAATAACCTGTATCTCCCCTTTTTTTCATCCTTCATAAAAAGATAGGGGATAAAAAAATCATTTTAAAACGAATTAGAAGCTCGCTCATCCTTAACCGTCTTACTTTACTTTGATTTTGAGATTGGGTGGTAAACCTGCTGAGATTACGTATTATTATTTCGTACAATTGCGGACATTACATATTTTGAGACTAGTAACATCCACGTCCAAATTTTGGAACTTATTTTATTTTAATACTATTCCCATCGCCATTTTAAATAATTTTGGACTGAAGATTTTTTAAAATCTCGTTGATTTTTATAAATTTTCTTCCAGATTATTTTTATAAATTAAGAAACCACCTTATCATCTTAAAAAATTAAAAAGGTACTGATCGAATTTCAGGGGCTTTTTATTTAAAGTCATTTAACACGCGAGGGTTCAATTTATTTGCGTGTGACAGGTATATAACCTTTTATTTTAATACTTCCTCTACCTATTTTATTTTTTGAAGTAAAAAAATGGATAGATACCTATGCAACAAATATACATATTATAAAATACAATTTTATTGACATTTGTCTATTAAAAACATTATGAAAAATTACAGTGAAAAAGTGGAAATCATGGGAGATTAATTTTTTTCACATGAATGGCAAGTGGTATATTTAAAAAATGTTAAATTAATTTTACCAATCAAAATTTTCCTATAAGTTTTACTGTTAATACGGCGGCGTTTTTCTTTTAAGTTTCCCTTCAATTTTGCAGGAAAACTGTTGGCTTTTTAAATTTTTTTTTTTTGATTGCGCTGCAATCTAGAACTCGTTTTATCAAATTTTCAGTGTTTAAAAATTGACGTTTGTTTATGATTTTTACACTTTTATAATTTTTGAAAAGAAAAATCTTTTGTATTTAACTTCAACGCCGCCGTATTAAGTGGTATAAAGGGTCCTTAAAATAGGATTATTTTTAAGTTGATGAAGAATCGGTCGTTTAGTTTCGGGCACTAAGTTGAGTGTTGTTAAAATTTTTATTCCGATGAGGAAAAGTTATTTGAAAATGATTTTATTGTAAAAAAAATGTTTTTCGCCGAACTAATAATTCAGATGAGGTGTGGCAAAGAGGGATTGATTGTTTAGAATATGCATTTATTACGTTTAAATACGAATGAAATGCCTCTTTGATATCCGGTTAAAACAATTATTCCAGTTTGGTAAAATTATATTTTTTCCCCCTCTTTTCCTCGGAATTAAAAACGATTTTATTTCCGTTGGAATTGAATTTGATCCCGATTTTTTCCTCGTTATTTTTGTGAATGTTTGAAAACTGTAATAAATGGAGTTGAACCAATGGGAGTGTGAGTTTGAACGGGGGTAAAATAGAAGAGGGGTGGCCTTGTGTCTAGTTGGTAACAATCGTGAAGGGTAGAAGGGTGACTAGGAATCCTAGGACCCTCTTTTGATACGGAAGCCATATTCAAACCCCTCTTTTCCCCTCCATCATTCCTTTT
Source organism: Orius insidiosus (assembly GCA_014119065.1). Lineage (NCBI taxonomy): Eukaryota > Metazoa > Arthropoda > Insecta > Hemiptera > Anthocoridae > Orius > Orius insidiosus. The sequence continues at coordinate 40,711 of JACGAQ010001403.1, read as the reverse complement.
TGTGATTTCATTTCCTCACATCTCCGGCCACACTCTCACAGGTCGTACATTGTCGGTGATTGAAATTGTTGATTTATTTATTGTTATTATTATTTTTTATTTATTTAAAAGACGGTTTGTGATTTTGTAGGGCTGGAGAGGGTGGCCGAGGAACTGATGGGCCGACGGTCATGGGCGAGCTATCAAGACACGATGGTCGGACAGGAGTGTAGGACCAAGGAGCCGCTATGCGCCCCGTCGAGAACGGTGGGTTCATCCCTCTTGTTTTATTTTTATTATATTTACCTTATCGAGGAAATTGGTTGGATACTAATTTCCGCAGGTGAGGAAACGCTGGCAAATATCAGACTGAAATGAAGAAACTACGCCCTGAGTTGTATAATGATGTATTCGATCAGAAATGGCTATCAAATCTTAAAAAGAGCTACTAATATCGACAGTGTTTTGTGGAAGAGTTTCTACGGCATCATTAGTTTGAAGACCAGTGTCCCCTGAGGTACTTTTTGTCCTTCATGGAATTAATAATACATACCTCTGAGCAGGAATTCTCAAGGGTGGTCTGAATAAGCTTCAGCACCTGGAAGTGCTGGAGTTTCAGCCTAAAAGTAGGATGAACTTTCCTTGCGGAGTTTCTTCATTTCTAGTCCATAGTTTCTTCAGGGGTTGGAGTTCTGATACTTAGGCTGTGACTTTACGTTTTTTTCTGCTTCCTTTTTTTAATAGCCGTTTTCGTTTTTGTTTCTTCAGGTGGGTGAACGCGGTGAACGGAGCGGGTCCGACAGCCCGAGCCCGATGGCTTCGTTTCCAAGCTGGTATATAAAACCACCGGATTCTCCGGACTGCGTTGATGAGCCTTTAGATTTAAGCGCGAAACCTCCTCAGCCGCCGCCTTCCATCAAAATCCCAAGCCCGAATAAACAAATATTTAAGTAAGTATCCATAGCACGTTTTAGGCATGGACTTAGTTCTGACTGAGCATGCTTGAAATGTTATTCTTATTATTTGAACCTTAAAATAAAATAAAATGATCATTTAAAAGTAATAGTAAGAAAGTTCAAAATTTTTATTTTATTTTAAGATTATTATTATTTTTGCATGCACTTTTTCTTGAGGAAGTGCCAGATCGTAGTGAGTGTTGTAGTAGTATTGTATTCGATAGGGCGAAGCCAAGGCTGAGTGCTGTTCAAGGGCGGAGGACGTACACGGAGGAAGAGCTTCAGGCAGCACTGAGGGACATACAGAGTGGGAAGCTGGGGACCCGACGGGCGGCCGTCATATACGGCATCCCGAGGTCCACGTTACGTAACAAGGTGTACAAACTCTCTCAGGAGAGACGGGAGTTAGGATGTATAGAAAGTACCAAGGATGATGACGATGATGATGATGATGACAGGGACATGTCCGAGGAGGAGCGAGAGGTGGTCAAGGTCCTGAGGCGGCCGTTGCTGAGTATGGAGGACGTCATGAAGCTCCCCGCGGACGGAAGGACTTGGCCTTATCTCCAACAGCTTCTCGGCGCACCTCACGGACTTCCGGAGCTCGTCCGAAATATGATGGCGACCGCACGTCCGAGCTGTTCGACCGACAAAGAAGACCCGGGCGTCATCCTCCGGGTCCCTTCGTTCCGACCCAAAGAAGGATCGCCTCATGAACCTTCGAGAAGCGAATCCGGATCTCCCCCTTCGAAACTTCACGCGGTCAGTCTCCGCGACGTCATCACGAATACGATCAACAACAAACTCTCCGCGCCTGAAACGTCAACTCAGGTGCCCCAACCTCTAGACTTTAGACGGGACCTAAGCGTCATACGGAATCACAATAACAACCATTTAGACGAAAAGAAGCACTCGCCGGGTGGAAAAGTCTCAGGGCCCGGAAGTACGGGGTCCAACACAAGTGGAGGAAAAGGCACAAGACCAAAACGCGGTAAATATCGGAACTATGATCGTGATAGTTTAGTTGAAGCCGTTCGTGCGGTGCAAAGGGGCGAAATGAGCGTCCATCGTGCGGGGTCTTATTATGGCGTTCCTCATTCGACTTTAGATATAAAGTCAAAGAAAGGCACTTGATGCGTCCCCGAAAGCGGGAGCCAAAACCTCAACCGATGCCGGAAGAAAAACGGAAAGAAGAGCGACCTCGTCCTCAGCGGTTCACGCCACCTTTGCCTACAGCGAACGGTATCAAAGTGCCCGCGCTTTTCGACGCTCCTGCATTAGGTTTTCATAACGCGCCTCCCTTTCCTTTCTGGCCGTCAGCCGCGCCATTCCCCGCTTTATCACTGGACTACACAAGCCGGGAACTTTTCGCCTCGCAGATGATGCAGCGGCTTCAAGAAAACCCTCATTCCCTCCCGAAAACGACACGGGAGTTCGCGGAAAGTCTTTACGACGGTTCCGGCGAAAACGGTAACTTCTTAGACGGGATTATACGTTCGAGTTTAGAGACGGGATTACCAGGGGCGGGGAAAGAAGCCGGGAAAGTGCTTTTGGAACAATTGTGCCGGAGTGGTGCGGTAAACGAACAGAGCCGATCTCCCGTGAATAAAGACTCATCCTCGCCTGTTAAAGAGCCGAGCCCGGAACCTCAAAGTGCCTGCGATACAGCGAAATGCTGAGACCAGAGCATCTCCCCGTCCCTTTCTAAAAAATATATTAAGAAACGTCTCTTCATTTTTTTCGTCTTTGGTGCTTACTTGTGCGGTTGAAAAAAAAATTCTGTAGCTTCAAAGCTTTGAAAGTTCTAGTCTTTAAATTTTTTTTGTACAAAAGTAATATAATTACTAAATTTTTTTTTAATTTTGTTGTAAATAAAAAACGCAGTTACTGCGACTTTAAATTTTTTTTGCTTATAAAGCCAGAGACGTACGTCACAGCCTATTTTAGGCATTCCAATTTTAAAAAATTGTTAATATTTCTAGTTAATTGTTCAATTTTCGACCGAGGGCATTCCCAAGATCTCTTTTTTGGATGTCGTTGCGGTGTCAGTTCAAAACGTGATATTTTTAATTATAGGCGTACTCCTATTAAAAATTGGTCTTTTTAGAAAAAATATACAAGTTTTTAAAACTATATTTAATCGATGTTTTTTCAAAAAACAAAAAACGTATTTTATCAATTTTATCAAGAATTTTAATGTATCGGTGTCCCCTCCTTTTTAAAACATTTATTAAATTGTTAACTATATTATACTCAAGCTGTGTTCAATGTGTATCTGCATGAATGGGGCAATTTTTAAACAAAATTTTCAAGTTATTTTTTACATCACTTTTTATTTAGTCTTTCAAATATTAAGGGACTTCAGACCAAAAAAAACGTCTCCATAAAAATATTTTAAAAGAAGCTACTTTTTCAAATTTTAGTTTTATCCAAAAATGAATTTTATTTTGTAAAACACTCCACAAAATCATCAGTTTTTATTTTTGAAAATCCGATTAGAATTTTTCACGTTTTTCCTCCATATTTGAAAGACCAATTTTGTGATTTACGAAAAAAATTCACCCCGACTCTTATTTTTAACTAAAAAGTGCAATTATTTTTTCATTTTACGCCTAAAGGCATTCCAAAAAAAAATTATTTAGAAAAAAAATCCATTCCAAAGGACTCGGCACATTTAATGGGACAAAACTTAGTGCAATTTTTTTTTCATTTCACAGTTTTTTTTCTCTTTTTTTAAGCCTCGACAATTGTGATATCAATTTTTTTCTGAATTTTTTTGCCCATTTTTTGTTAGTCCTCAGGACCAAAATAGTTTTTAAAAACCTTTTTTTATACATATCCAGGATAACGAGCTCATTTACGTTTGTTCTGTTACCCTTATTCGGGAATAAGGTTTTTTTTAAAATGACCATTGACAAAGTCAAATTTCCTTGTTCAAATTTGTATATTTGTAATATATATTTTTGTAATTTAGACTTAACAATCAAATTTTTTGTGTTCAGCCATACAATTTACCCTAAGGCTCCAATTTGAATATTAAGTTTATGTTATTGTTTTAATATTTTTGTACTCTAGTATCTAATTTTTTTCTTTTTTAATAAAAAAATTAATTTTTAGTTATTTTTTAGATTGTTAATGTCAGTTTTTTTAGTGAGTTATGAAGTTTTCTGCCTTGACTGTCACAGGTGCCAATTTTGGTCGTTTTTTTGGATCTCAGTTACCGAGCGAAAAAATCAAAAAAATTTTAGTTAAAAATAAGGCAGAAATCTTAAAATTTTTTTTACTCACAATGCCGAAACACTTTTTTTTTTTCCTTTTTTTTACAAAAAAGAGCAAAATACACCAAAATTTTAATTTTTTTTAGAATAGACTGTATGGCAATTTGTGTGTTTTCTCTAATAGTTGTAATAGTTGCATTTATGACCAAAAATATCAAAGTGCGTTTTTTTTAACCAAACCTTTTGTTTATACAAATAAAAAATCAGTAAAATACATATCCTTTGAAAGTGTGATATAAACGTAGTAATTAAAAAATCAAATTTTTTTTATTAAAAAAACTTTTAAAATTTTTATTTTAAGTGTTGGCATTCTGTGTCGAGCCTGGCCATATTTTAAAAAACAAAAAAAAAACTTTAAAAAACCATATTTTTCTATTTTTAAGAAAATTGTAAACGAGCACGACTGATTTGTCCAGTGTTCTTTTTAAAAATGGCTTTATTATTGTAAAAGAAAAAAAAGGAGAAAAAAAAAGGAGAAAAAAATTATAATACAAAGTGTTTTATATAAAGATATATTAGACGTGTTTTGAATTTCCTTTTTCCTATCTTGGGATGCTTCTTATGGACTTGTGGATGATTTCCGTATTTTAAGGGTTGAAAATTATACAATGAGGATGAAATAATCCTGAAAATAGTTGAAAAATAAGCAACGTAAGTACAATTTTATTTATCCTGAGATGACCTCCAAAAAGGCATGGAAATGGTCAATAGATTCACCAAAATGGAGAGAGTCTGGTCCGTCATAAGCGAGTTCTTATTAGCCAGATCTAGAAGGCTTTTACTACCAAGTTGCCAGAGCAAATGAAGTACCAGCTTCGCTGAACTAACGTTTTCTGAAGAGCTTATCAAAGGACAAGGAAAAGTTTTACCAAAACAAATTGCCTCTGAGGTGCAAAATATAGCGCCTATTTTTTTTAAGGATTTTGCGGATCTGGACGACAGCCACCACTTTAGAACTATTAGGTGTGATTCCTGTTCTAGGGGCTGGATATACTAAGTCCCGGCGCCATGGTACTTTGGCGAAAATCCCCGCATGGGCCCTTTCAAATATTTGAGATCATTCTAGACTGCCCCAGTACTTTTCGATTATGTACTCGATGATACTACCATAGGCTTTAAAAACTGTGGCTCTCTCCTACCAAATATCTAGCACCTCACAAAAAAATGGCACAAGCACGAAGACTTTTTTTGCAGAATATCTTTTTCATGTCTTCAAAAAAACGTTCGATATAACGGCAAGGTCATGAACAATGGACGATGACCACCTGTTCTTTGGGAAGGGCAAGACTTAAAATGTGGAACAACCCGTTTTTGAGTTTACTCCGAACCCCTAAACGTATTTTCTAGATTTCAACCTATAATTCAACGAATCCGATTAATCTCTGGAGGGTCAAGTCTTCTGCCGTCGTAAAAATTGAAATTTGAAATTTAAAAGTTATTGAAAGGTAGCTTTTATTGAATAACAAATTGAAAAAACAAGGTGTACGAGTGATGTGTCCGTAGGTGAGAGATTCGATTACAATAATATTGAGGTCAGTTGAGTGCGAATATATCTGAGAAGAGTGTCGAACTTGCAGTAGGGCCGCCTATGCAACTACTTTAAATTCAATATTATGCAACGCACCTGGCCCTGATAAAAGGTACCCTATAACGTTCCCTTCCATCACGCAAAATACCCCCTAAAAACCCTCCCTCAAAACAATAATCTCTCATGTTTGAGCTACGGATGCTCCAAGTATCTCGATTTTCTACGACTTCATGGCTTTATTTTCTACGACCGTTTATGTCTCATTTACCACAATATGACAGCATTTAAACCTTTTATGGGTTTTTTACCACGATTTAATGAAAAATAGCCTTTTATTTGCATTTTCTACGAAATAAAACAAAATATAAATGAAGGTTGCCTATTTATGCTAATAGAATCTCATAACTTTTTCTTTTATACATCCAATAAAACAAGTCGACAATTTTTTTTAAAATCGTAACTTAGAAAACAAGTTTCCCTTGATTCAAAAGCTTAGTTTTATATTTAGAATATCGCTTATCGATAATTTATGGCGGCTTCGGACGTCTTATTCGCCTACTAGAAAGTCAACTTATGACTTACAAATGAGACTTAAAAAAACTTATGGAAGAAACTAATTTTCTGAGAAGACTAAGCCTCTCCTAGTCGTCCCCAATCGGCCTTTTCTCCCTTTATTCATTTCATTTTTTCACAAAATCCGTATTTTTTTCCGAAAAAATTCCGGTATTAACATAGTTTGCTGCTAAGCCGGTAAAACCGGTGGTTCCAATTTTAGTGGGAGCTTGACTTTTAACTTCCTTAAAGAAGTTATTGCGATTCCCTCGACGTCGGGTTTTTGGGGAAGGGTCTTCCAGACCCCGGAGGGTCAAAACGAATTTTCACCAAAATTTCTTAGCCGGTGAAGAAGAATGTAACGAGGGGGATTTTTGAATTTCGAAAAAATGGCGGAGATATGTCTGTTTGAAATTTTAAAAAATTCGCTGCGGCCGAACCGTTAATCCGATTTTCACCAAATTTTCACCAATTACTCCTTATATTTTTTAAGAATTTTTGGTGCAAAAAAATTGCCACTTTTTAATTACTATTTTTATTAGTAGGGAGAAATTTCGTACTTCTACCCTTTACGAGAGGCACATCCCTAGGCCAAAGAGCCCATTATTTCTACCTTGACACTTAAAAATTTTCGAAAAAAAGAACTTAAAAATTTTTCAAAAAAAAAAAAGAAAAAGAAAGAAAAACCCAGAAAATTTTTCGAAAAAAAATTTTTTTTTTACAAAAAAAAACTTAGGAAATTTTTCGAAAAAAAGAACTTAGAAAATTTTTCGAAAAAAAAAAAAAAAAAAAAAAAAAAAAAAAAAAAAAAAAAAAAAAAAAAAAAAAAAAAAAAAAAAAAGGAAAACCCGGAAAATTTTTCGAAAAAAACTTTGAAAATTTTTTGAAAAAAAAAAAACTTAGAAAATTATTAGTAGGGAGAAATTTCGTACTTCTACCCTTTACGAGAGGCACATCCCTAGGCCAAAGAGCCCATTATTTCTACCTTGACACTTAAAAAAATTTTCGAAAAAAAGAACTTAAAAATTTTTCAAACAAAAAAAAGAAAAAGAAAGAAAAAACCGGAAAATTTTCCGAAACAAAATTTTTTTTTTCCAAAAAAAACTTAGTACTTCCCCGTTCGTTATACTTCCCCTCCCATATACTTCCTACTCCGTTATACTTCACCCTCCCACATACTTCCCCTCCCACATACTTCCCACTCCGTTATACTTCCCCTCCCATATACTTCCCCCTCCTATATTGTTACTTCTCTTTAAGGAAGTTCCCGTCGGGGCCAGCTCCAGACTAGTAGGTACTTTTTTTTCTATCCCTATTTTCCAAGTTTAAAAAATTGACAAATCGACGGGATTTTTAAAAAGGGAAATTGCGGAAAGGGGGATCATAATTCCTAGCAAGTTTGAGATAGGACACCCCGGCATTTCAGGCTTTACACAGTTGACCTATTTTTATATCACTCTGAAAATAATTTGAGAAAAATTAAATTAAAAAATTACTCAGAAGGTTAGAGTGCGCCACCGTGTGGCGAACGTGTGTTAATTTTTGGTACTGATTGTAGCAAAAGGTTTCCTAAGTACTTTTCGACCTAAAGCAGCCAATGAGCAGCGGCTTGCTAACGCGCAATGAAAGCAGAAGCCTCAGAATAAAAAAAATGGACCAAACGGAGCAGCCGTGAAGTTCCCACTAAAAAAGTGGCTTATAATTTCTCATCTATTGTCGTTTTCTTTATCAAATTTTAACGATTATGCAACAATCCAATTTTCTTAGCTTTAAGTGTTTTGCGGTATGTAACGGAATGGAAATTATCGACCGGTGAAAACCCACAGTCACATACGCCAATGCGATAACAATACAGTTCCTTAAAAGCCACGTTTGAGTCGAGTTGTAGAATAAACCAAAATAGCAAAGCACCTCATAAAACGGGTATGGTTGAACTAAAATCAAAGGAAAAGAGAATGTTTTTTTAAGGTACGAAAACTTGAAAGTTTTTCAATGAAAATCGACTAGCCACAACATAGGGCGACTACCTTTTGTGGACCATGTGGCCCACAATAGATTCGTTATTCAAGGTCCACTCGTCTGTTTTTTTTCTACCCCCTTGTAAAACGAATCTATTGTAACGTGATTGTCAGTCTGGCCTAAAATAAACCGGAATTTATTTTAAAAAATCGACTTCTTTTTTTCCCCCTAAAGTATAGATTTTTTTCAAATAAAGGACTTTCATGTCACCTTGAACCTCGTTTGAACTTTAAAACATCCTCCACGTTTAAATGTCGCCACACTTGAGATGAAACTTACCGATTTTTTTTATTTTTTAAATTCCTCCACCCTCGTAATTTCCTATATTTAACCAGATACTATTCTTTAATTTTTATTGGAAAAATAAAGAAATTATAATTTATTGAGGAAGTTCAATATAAAAAAATTTCCACTTCTCTTCGCCTTTTAATCCTTAATTCAGCTTCCCATTTGTCTCGGGTTCAACAAACCAATAAATTGGTGACTAAGGCGAGAATCTAGTTAAAAAGTTGAATAAAATTGTACGCATTAGTTTACATTTTGTATGATTTAAATGCGTCAATTTTAAAAATAAAACTGGGTAGTAGAAATTATTTTTATCTAGTACCTTTAATTAAATTTTTGAGTTAGAAAATTGAGAGGTTTTTTAGAATTTAAAGAGAGGAAAACATTTAATTGTTAAAATGAACTATTTTCCTTTTATGGCGTCCGGGGACCAGATTTTGAGTGAGGAAGTCGAAAGTATTTTTAAACGGGTTTCGGTTGTGGCGAGGACTCGGGGAAGGCAGTCTGGGTTGAGGAAGGACCCGTAAAAACCGCGAGACGGGCAAACGCGTAAAAAAGACCCCCCCGCCAACGCTCTTCTTCCCGCCGCGAAATAAACGGGCCCGCCACCCTCCCGACACCGTCGACGCCGCGGTCGGAAACAAAAACAGCCCGTGTCCAATTGCACCTCTTTTCTTTCGTTTAAGCTGTTTATTCTCTCTTCTTTTTTAAATACTTATTTACTTTAAAGTTTTAAAAAAATAGTCTGCTCTCTCAACTGGGGAAAATTCTTTGGGAAGAACTTTCTTTTGTTTTTGAAGAATTTCGACCTGACAAATCGAAGGGCTAAAAAACTTAATTTTTATTTTAATCTTGTAGGCAATTTGTAAAAAAAGAAACACTTCCATGATTCTGATCAATCTTGACACGAGCTGGATATTTCGAGCCGATACATACATTAAAACTGGTGTTTATTAACATATCGGAATAAATCAATTTTTGATTCTGACTCGATAAAAAATATGACTTTAAAAATTTTTTAAAAAACTTTTTCCCTTCGCCCTCTCTCATTGTTTTGAGACAAAGGCGAGGTGTCGAAAAAATTTTAAAGCCTTCAGGCGTATAATTGCAAAAATGTTACCACTAAAAAAGCTGTTTTAAACGTATATTTTCGGAGATAATAGCCCTCGGAGTCTTGGCGAAACCCGCATTTAGACAAATTACGTTGTTACTTTTTTTAATTTCTAAGGAAGAAAAAATAGTTTTCAACTTAAAAAATAAACTCGAAGCGCAATGAAATTTAACAATAGATATTTTATCTTGAATTCAAGGGATCACAAAAAAAAAGTTCCGTTTCATAAGTTCAAGGGTTTTTTACAATGTAAAAATTACCCTTTAAAAAACACCCTTTTTTGTAGTTTTTCATTGTCTTTTTGTAGAAGAACCCCCACTTCACTGAAATTTAGCGGTCTTTTGCCCAATAACAACAAGATTTTTTAACCTTCTGGCTAAAACACTTTTTCGGGCCCATATAAACACCCTTTCTAGTGGTTTTGTCGATCCACAAATTAAAATCTGGTAAAAAAATTAACTAATGCCAGCAGCCAGAATCCCTTGTTTGAAGAATTTGTCCGAGTTTTCGGGATATTCTGAGACGAGGAGCTGCCTCAAATTTGTTCCTAATAGGCAGGAAAATCTAATTTTCTGCAGCTCAAGTACAAAATACTTTACGTCCTAAAATAAATACCACTTGATTTTTTTTAAATTAATTAATTCACAATTCCATGAATGAAATAGCTTCAACAAGTCCCAATAAATTTTGAATTACACATTGCCTACTGGAAAAAAAAAAGTTTCTCCAAAATTATTTTGAATTCATGAGTTCTTCTCCTCCCCTTGGAGACATCGTTTATATTAATGTAATTATTAGGTTTTTTTTTTCTTTTTTCGAAAATGCACCTCGTGTTTCACCTGTAGAATAATAAACTATAAATACTTATTAACCGGATCATAAATGCGTTTTGCACTTGGGAGGGTAAAAAATCAATCGACTATACATAAATTAAAAGACTAAATAACTTTGTTTTATAAAATTGACTTTCAAAATAGGTACGAAGCGACTTTTTAATAAAGTATTTTCCTTCATTTATAACAAGAAAAAAAAACTAAATAATCATAGTAAAAATATTAAAAAACGTACTTATTTAGACTTGTGTGAAATAAAAATTACATTTTAAACGTCCTCTATATGAATTTCTTTATGTTTAAATTGTGGGTTGCGGCCGTCGTGTTTCATGAATTAATTAACGTCCCCCCTTAATTATAGTGTGGATACAGGAGTGAGAATTAAGAACATAGATGTGATTTATTCAATAATACGTTCTTCTAAATGTCACCCTCGAATACCTATATTTCAATAATAAATTTAGCATCTGTATTATTTATGGAGAAGGTTTATTGTGGAGGGGGGCTTTCGCCTTTGAAAAAAATTTCTCCCAGACTGGAAAGAGGGTAGAGGCAAAAAAAGGCCAAAAATATGTTTGAAATTTGTTCAAATTCGTTGAGTCTTCTACGTTTAGGGGTTGATTCGTTTCTAGGGTAAAAATTGAGTGGCTCAAGATCCTACAAACTACAAGAGTGATATTTAGCATCCAGTTAGAAAAACTTATTGTGAAACTTGGTGTGCAATATTGGCAACGATCCCTGTTTTCACTTTTTAGAGAAAGAAAAGTACAGAAGATTCGAGTGAGATATTTTATTAGTTGTAAATAAAGCCTCGGGTCGTATCAATGATAGGGGAATAAACTCGCCTTTATTTGCCATAAAATTTAATCTTTATAAATCTTGAGTCCGTGTCGTAAGTGCGTAACGAGATATTAGAGCGATTAGAAACCAATCGGTGGTATAAATTATATTTAAAATGTGGCGGATCTCGTGAGGTAATTAGGGAGACTCGATTCGGTCGGGCGGGGAGAGTTCGTGTACGCGCGTTCTGGAGCGGCGGTGCGTGTGAATCCGAGCGGGGAATGGGATTGGGACAAGTTGAGGTAGGTAGCAAGCGGCCGGGCGGTATTTTGGGCCAACCTTGGCTAGGGTCATGGTCCCAGACGGATAGGCCGTTGAACTTCTCTTTTCTTTCTCTCCCCCTCCCGCGATTCTTCGATGCCGAAGCCCAGCAACGGACGGCTCCCCGCCAAACGAGACCGACTTTTTTTTTCTTCTTCTTCCTCTCCGTCTTTTTTTTATTTTAGACTTTAGTGCGTTTTTTTATTGAAGGCTCGGAATCGAGGAGAGAGAGGCGCGCTCTTGTAAAGGGTCCCAGTATTTACGTCCCCCTTCTTTTAGAAAAACCTTTTGTTCCCTATGACGAGTGACATTTCCCCATTATCTGGGCTCCTATGTACTACGTTAACCCAACCCTACTATTCAAAATGGCTCCCTAAAATTCAATTTCAAGTAAAATTTTCCTATGAGGACTAAGGCCACCATAGAATCTTTTAACAACCCCTTCAGACAAATTGAAATCCAAATAACTATCCAGTCATAAGAGAAGACTCGTTTTTCTAAGCTAAATATCTTAACTCATTACTTGAAGTTTTGTAGGTATGTCAAAACGGCCATCAGAAGCACCATCAAAAACTTCAAAAGTGATCATACTTTTCTTTTGTTTAGGAAGATAAAAATAATTCTGGGTGGGTCGGTGGTGGTTGAAAGAAGTGATATGCGTCCAGGGGGGTGGGCGTAGGTCGGGCGTGCTCGGGTGCAAGAACATCGCCTTAATTGGGTCAACATACTTTAGGTTAATGAAGTTTTACAGAGGGAGGTGGGATGAAAATTTTCCCGACCGTTTTGAAACACGAAACAACCCCTTTTTTTATTTGCCCTTTTCACTATAAGGAAAACAACATGCAATTTCTTGTTTCTGTTTATTTTTTACAAAAACTAAATTGGCTTACATTTGATGTTACTTCACGAGTCGTCATCTGCCATAGCGTCCGTTTGTTCTGGAAATAGATTACCTTAAAAAGAAACTCAGAAGAATGAAGCTACTAAAAAATCGCCCACTAAGCTCTGAAATTAGGTCGCTTGTAGGGTCGATGTTAATATCTTCAGGCTTCTGAAACTTCGATTTTTCGGTACGTCAAGATTTCAATTTTTAAAAAAACGAAAAGTCTTCATCTTTTCGACGTTGAGATTCCAGGTCGTGATCTCGCGGTTATTAAGAAGGCGTGCAAAACTTTCGATTTTTTTTCCCCTCTTCCTAATATTACTTCGAAAAAAACATGCAAATTTCAATTAAGTCATAAACACAAAAGATCATGCGAGTATCCCAGGCCTCAAAACGTTAATTTTTTTTTCTTCTGCAACGGTTCATCCTGTACAGTCAGCGAATTATTTTTGGACCTGAATGTCCACATCCAAAAACTTGATTCGTCCTTGATTTTTTTTTCGAACCGCTCGATTCGTTTTTCAGTCTTGAGAATGGTCAGGAATCTCCCAGAAAAAATAATTTAGGGGTCATTTACATCATTATTTGTCTTTTAAGCCTCAAGGATGATTGTACCTTTGGATTGGAACCTCGATATATTATTGAGGAAAAATTCTTAAATATTTTAATCCTCTCCAAGGATTTCCTGAGCCCAGGGCCTGGCTGAACTAAAAGGGCTTGAGAAAATTTTTTAGGCTGCAGACAAACTTAGGAAAATTGCCACCCTCCAAGTGGCCCAGCTCTTCGGGAGACTAGACGATATTCCGCGCCTGGCTTTTTGCTAAATCCTTCTGCTGTCGTCTTTGCTCAAATTATTGGAATCATAATTTCAAATTTTAAATTTTTCTTATAGCACCTAGCGATCATCATTTCACGTCTTTTTGCAGCGCTGCTGCCGTTCTTAGAATCAATTTGATCATTTCTTCGTACCTGTCTAAAAGATTGTCACAAAAATGTCATAATCTTCATGAAGTCTTTCAATTAATCGAATTTTAGGAAGTACATAATATGCATTATTGTTATTTTTCTTATTTGGGTGTAAAAACTGAGTTTTTAATGAAAAACGTTAAGAACCCCCAGGAGTCTGACTGACCGGATTCGGAGGGTAGGAAGTCGGTAAAAAGTAAAAAATTGGCCGTGAAATTGGTTAATTGTTTTAATCACTTTATTATTCATAAGAACAAAATTTATACTCCAAAAGTTTTTTTCCATGGTAATTTTTCTCTTTCTTCTTTTATTATATTAATTTGAAAATTAATGTAATTAATAAAAGACATTTTGAAGGGAGGAAGGTTTCAATTATATAGATGGCTCTTTAATTTAAAGTAATTTATTTCTGCCGATTTCGGCCAAAGATTAACTTTTTCTTTTAGTAGTAATTAGCTAAAAATTAAATAAAAATTTTTTTTCAACCGTCCTAACCGAGATAATCATATTCCTTTTGTCTTACATTTATTTTACGCTTGGCCGGCCGACTTTTCCTTTATACGACACGTCTCAAGGTTAAAGGGATATTTTTTTTAAATTAAAAATTAATTGTTTGGATTTTGTATTTCTCCACCGAGAGGTTCGCTGTTGAGGGTGGAATGCTTTTGGTTTTGATTCTCCCTTGGCGGGACTCAAGAGCACCGCAGAATGTATTGAGAAATCAAATTAGTCCGTCTATCTCGCAGATATCAAAGGGATCAATATCTTAAGGTACAAATTATTTAATCAATAAATGAAAGGCCTTTCCAGCGATGGTAATTGTGCCCATACGACTAGCGACTTTAGTGGCATGACAGGAACAAAGTGCCCACTAGGTAGGTTGAAGTGTCCTTACGACCGCGGTGATGCGATTGTCCGGCACGAATCAGCGACTGCCAAGCACTTAGGAGAACCACCGAGAAAGTGGGCCTCATCCCTTGCTGCTGTGAATAAAAGTTATGTATCTTATCCTAGCTCGATCATTGCTGTTTACTTTTACCCGTTATTCCCCTTGACCTTTGGGCCTTAGGGAATGTTTTTGAATTCGCTTTTTTTTTTATTAATTATGTATGAAAAGCCGAGGATGTTGCAGAAGCGATCAATCACTGGGCTCGCTTTTAGAGGACTCCTAAAGTACACTGAAGTTCGCTTAAAAGTAAACATATTCCTATTAATTTTGTAATAGGACGTAATTGCCCCTGCGTGTATGAATTATAGCTTGAGACGTGCGGCGTCCTTTTTAGTAGGTGCATATATCGTTTTGTCCGTCTGGGTTTATATGGGAGAGGAAGGTGAACGGCCAAGAACGGTGCCTCCCGCGGATTGTCCAAGGGACGGGTTCAAGGATTTTTCGGTCTCTTCGCGAAGAATTCGGGTTGGAGTAAACGGAGCCCGCGAGCGAGACAGAGAAACGAAAACGCGTCGAGGGAGAAAAACTGCGGGAGGGAGAGGGAAGGGCAGGTGTACGCGGTTCGCAGGAAAAAAAAAACAAAAGAAGAAGAAAAAAGGCCCGAGACTCGAGTGAAAAAATCCAAGGTCGCGCTGACCTTAGACAATATTTTTCGGATGGACCATCACTAACCGCTTAATGAAACTTAACATCATAAAAATTAGTTAACTGCTGATAGTTTTCCATCATGTTTTACTCGCTAAATGTGGTCTCTGGTCTGCAGAGATGGAAGTTCTAGAAACCTGCAATTTTCGGCCACTGTCAAAGATGAAAATCTTTGAACTGTGTCAGATAGGAAGAGCTCAGTAACCGGTTATTGATGCATTTTGAACTAATCTCCGTTTCGTGACGTTAGACTCGTGAATGGATTCCCGGACAGTGGAACGGAGATCACGTACATCTACAAAGTTACACCCCCGGATCTTTACCCCTTTCGAGTAGCGACCTCCAATAAGGCACAATCGCGGAATCTAAACAAACGTCCCTTCTACCAGACGGGTTTACGAGCTGCGAAAACAAGTTTTAACGAGCTTAAGCACGCGCTTATCAATTAAAAGCGATATTGCGAGAATATTTCCCCTCCTTTAAGGTTTACGAGACAATCGGAAGGCTTTCGAGTTCTGATTCGATTATCGGCCCCAAAAGGAAGGGGTGGAGCGGCGGAACAAAACAACTTTGTTAGAACTTAACAAGTGGTTTGTTATGAAATTCTGCTCGTTAAGTGTTAACTAGTTAACTTGAAGGCTTATATTCAATGGGTAGACTCATACTATGATTGCCACAAACTAACTTTTCATTAATTTCGACTCGATGAAGACGAAACCCATAAACTTGTTTCCGATGATCTTTCATAGAACCTTATAATCCCACTATTTTAATGAGGTAAATCTAATTCTTTTCTTAGCTGAGACAATGATAGCATCGTTTTTACAATCCAACTAGAATTAATAGTAAACGCTTTTCCGGCAGCAACTTCAGGAAGAAAAAAGAAGACATCCGCGAACCAAAGAACATTCTGACGCACGCATTTGCACACAAAATTATAATAATGGAACCAATGAATGTTTTAAGTTTGTATTACGTTATGTCAAACATTTGCTTAAATGAGCCGACCCTTAAAAGCCGTAATTTAACCACTTCATGAATGATTTTATACCGATTCTTCCTCGTATGTTGATCGCTTTAATGATGGTTAATTTAAGTGCTTTTTGTTGACTCACGCACAAATTTCTGACATTCACTGGGCAATTATTACGTTAAAGTAGCGGTCATAGAATGGAGAGGCTTAAATTGATAAACTCCGTTCAGTGTGGAGACAATGGCGTGGACATGTAGGGGCAGTCGGAAGAGTGAGGGTCGCGGGGGAAGCTTTTAAACCAATCCTGCTTGAAACCCGTCGGGTAAATACTCTGTAATCGTGTAAACATATTAATTAAGTACGTCAGTTTAATATGGTACAAAGGGATTTCCTCTCCACCTCACCCCTCGCAGCGCCCACCCTTTGCGGCGCATCACAAACAGAAAATCACGTCGAATACAATTTTGACAACAACTTTTTCGCTTTAAAAAATTGTTTAATATCCCTTTGTAGGAAAAATTTTATACCTACCATTACTATTCCTGTTATTCGTGGAAGCTTTTTAAACAAAAGCCTGCATATCTCACAAACAAAACAAAAATTAAAACAAATAAATTGTTAATCTCAATTTAAACCATCAATGGAATAAATGACTGTGACAACGGGTATCTCACGACGCGTTTCGGCTTAAAAACCCTAGTCAGTGAGCTCCTCCCTCTATCACAATTGTTTTATCTTGGGGATTCGTGGCGAGGGTGAGCTTCGTTTTCCTGCTTCCGCTGTATCCCCAAAGTCTTTCTGGGGATGAAGGCACAGAAAAATATGAAAATTATTCTGATAGAAAGTTGGGCAATTTATTTTTCTCAAAAATAAATAACCAGGGTACGAGGGTATTACAATAACTTCCATTTGGGAAAGAATTTTTTTTCTGCATTTAAATCCTCAAAATTCAACTAATTTTTTTTTTTTTTTTTTTTTTTTTTTTTCATTCTTGGACATAACTAAGATATTGAAATTCCAAAAATTTCCTTTAATATAAGACGCGGGTTTCCCGGAGATTCTTCCCGGATTCCTTTTTAATTCATAAATTTTTCGACTCTCCACTGGGAGAGTTTCCCGAATAGGTAAAGAGTTTGTAAGATTCGAAAACTGAAATAAGTTATTTCATCAACTGAAGCCAATTCTTGGCAAAGTTTGGAAATTTTGAGATCATTTTCCCTTTATTCATGACTTAAATTCCTCAAAAAGAAGTTAACGCCCTAGTATGCGGGGTCATGACAGGGTCTTCCAGACCCCATAGAGGAAGTTGATTAGTGATATTTGTCGATCATGTGGTTGTCTCTGGTGCCAGCCGTCCGTCCGGCCGCTATTCCAATCCATTTTCATCAAATTTCTACTGAATCTTCGTATTTATCTTGGAAATGTCGAGAGAGCTTTTTTCGGTACTGGTTCTGGAAAGTGACCACGATTTTTTTTTCCTCCGAGCTTATAGGATTTTTGGCTTTCCTATCCCTTTTTCTACCAGATAATGGTATATCCCTATTTACGATTTTCACTCAAATTTATTGGTGAAAAGAATATTTAAAAACCCATTGTTTACTCGACCACAATACTTCCCTTCTGGCGTTGCCCAGTTCGCTTTTTCTGCGATCCTTATTTTTTTAGACTGTCATTTTTCAACTGGAGCTTCCAAATCATTCAATCTGTGCTAGATTCGCACATATTTAAATAACAAAAAAGTGTTTATTATAAAGCAAAGGTCTATTTTTCGGATCTGGAACATCAGATAAAAGAATGCAAGTGCATAGAGTAAACATCGTTTAGAAATTAAACGAAAGGAAATCAACATTATAAAGGTTTCGAGTGAAAAGGCCTAAGTTTGCCCTGAAGATGGAAGAGGGACGATAAAAAAAACCGTCAACAAAAGCCGAATGCCCTTTTAGATTTAAATAGAGCGATGCACTATTTGCATGTCTTCTCTTATGGCGTGCAGACTTCCTCCCAGACCGCCTTTCAAAATGATATACCCCGCCTTGTGAATATTCTCAAACGAAGAACGTTTTCAGTCTTCGTCGAGGGGAAATTGAAGGGCTTTTCCATCTTTTAAGGTGTGATTCCAAAGCTCTAATACTTCAAAAGCCGATAAAATCCTTTAAGCGTTATATTTTCGCTCAAGAGGAATACCTTTACGTAGTCGGGGAATGGAGGGAAATCCCTAGACTTTAGATTCACCCCTATTTTACCATTCATATTCGGATTAATATGGCCGTTTGATGCTTCCATCGTCTCAAAAACCCATCGAAAGAAATAAACTTTTTTTTAAATTAATGTTTCCATACTCTTAATTATTTATGTAAAGTTTATATAGAAGAGAAAAAATCAAAAACTAATGCTTTTTTTTATGAAATTTGGATTTTTGTGTTTTAGATCATTTAAAGTTATTGCCGATTTGGTGCTAAAAATATGATTGGAAAGGAATTACTTTTTTTTAAGTTAAACGTGTGTGTTTGTTTGTTATGGAAGGATAAACCCGTTTGTTACAATTAGTTAAGACTTGTCCCCATCCCCTATCCGGACGACAGGGACTTTTTTTTTCATCTCCTTCTCAGATCAAGTGAAAGGATAAAAAAAGGGAAGGGTGTCCGACAATTAGTCATTAGGGGTCCTTGAGGTGTGTGCGTGCATTTAATATCTCGAGAAGGGATGGCCCTTTTAATTCCGTTGTGAGATTTCCCTTTTTTTTCCACTCTCTATTCATACCAGTTAGGGATGAAAAGCAGAATGAAAAAGAAAAAATTCCACCCCAGGACGTACACAATCGGGTTGATAATCAGCAATCTTATGGGATCGGGTTAACGTATATCTGGGCCTCCTTCTGTGTGGGAGCTCTTGACCGGTTCCACGCGGACGATTTAACGGAAATAAACGTTATCTGACTTTTTTAAATCACTAATGTCTTTTTAATACGGGATTCACTCTTTAAAACCCCTCCCTAAAATAGAGCCTTTATTCACATCTCTCTATATAGTAATCAGCCCCGAGGGGGTGAATTCAATTCAGTCTAATCTTTGTAAAAACGCCTTTTTTCCAGCTTCATATTCAAAAACCGAAGGCTTCATTTGTGATTTCCAGTTAGAGCAATCTATCGCACCCAGCCGGTTACTTCAGTCTAAATTAGGACCTAAGGGCCAAACTCCCCAATTAGACTCAACAATTATTTGGAAAATGATTTTTAAAGAATCAGGAAATGAGGAAACCTGATATCTACATTTGGCTTAATTGTCAGCTTTTGAAAGAGTTTGGGAAAGGGTCTTTGTTTTCGTAATTTGCAACCCGAGCCCTTTCCTCGATCCTGAAAACGTACACTAATCGTATTTTTCCTCTTTTTAAATCCACGAAAATGTTCAAAAATGAAGTTTAACAGCAAAGATGATGAACTGATGTACAGCTGGGTGTAACAGATTTGAACTGAAAATAAGGGTCAAATTGAAAAAATATTTTATAATTGGATGGAGTCTGTTCACTATTTCCTTTTTTCTTTTTAAGTTGTATGGGGAAAGGTTTCCGGGGGTTTTATGTGAAGTCGATTTATTTAAGTTATACTTTAAATTTCTGAGAACAAAGTGTTTTTATTGAGGTTCGTTGATTGTTACGCGGTTGAGGAAGAAAGACGGAATCTAAGCGTTGTTGGGTTTTATGAGGAAGTGAGAGAGAGAGGGTGAAGGGAAAAACGTTGGTCCCTTCTGAAAATTAGGGAATCGCTTCTCGGGCCGGGGTGTGGATGTGGGGGCGTCTAGACCGTATCGACCCGTAGCCCCGACCGGAGAGATCTTGGGTAGAGGCGGCGAGAGGGTATCGGGGAGGGTGGGGCGAGACAAAGAAAAGGGGGCCCCCGACCCCGCCCCAGATTCGGGGGAAAATAGGTCAGGGAGCCGCCGCCGTCTCAGACCTGTTGCTAAGCTACGGACATTTCCTGAAGATGTCTTAAAGTCCACCCCCGCCCTACCCCGCTAGCCTACGCTCCCACCCCCGGGGCGACCCTTTTCGACACCCGACATCACAAGGAAAACCCCACCCGCCCTTCCTTATCGCTCTTTTCCTTTAAGACGTTGTCCTCATCTTCACACTTTATTCTCCCTCCCGACCCGCAATTTTCATCTGTTTTCTTCTGGTCATTCTCTTTATAGGTCGTCCTTGGATTCCTCACTTTCCCCCAGCCCTTAAAATATCAAATTCTCCATTACTTCATATAAAACGTTTTATCTACGTTTTACTGGACTACTAAATCCATTGAACTTTTTTTTTTAAAGAAAAGAATTTTTACAAAAGAGGAAGCTCATAGGACATACAAAAAAATCTCCTAATCTTAGTTCATGTAATTATCCACTAGGGGCCAAAACAAACTACCACCCTAAATAATATAGGTATTAAATTATTGCAACATCTGTTTAAAATTTTGATATTACGTCTTGTTTTTTGGCTTTTTTTTTTTTTATTAGACTTCTAAAATGGAGGAAGAACAGTCTGAATATGACTCTGAACTCAATTTGCCTGATTTTAACGCCATAGTTAAGGAAAACGAGGTACCTTTGAAGTTTAAGGAGTATTGCAATTAGAGTCCAACTTGACTAATAGTTTAAAAGCTGCTTAAACTGAGGGGTTTTTATATTTATGTTGGACATACTGTCTTTTCTTGTTGGTTATGGATTAGGGAAGGTAATTTTGAATTGGGATCTTCAGCCATTGGTTTCTTTGTTAACCAACAGAACTTTAGCTATTGAGGACACCTGATGTTTCTAACGTTCGGCCGACTACCGTTTTCAAAGATCCGGAAACTAACGAAATTCACATCGAAGATTTAATAATTCGTTTACCTGTTGATTATTCGACCCCAGAGGAAGGAATACAGAAAACCGAAACCGGCCAAGACGCCCCCGAACGCTTAAAAAGTCTTCCTTTCAATATCAAAAATAGTCTCAAGCTAATCTCTAATTTACAACAATCGATGAAAATAATGCAAAAAGTTTTATATTGTAAAAATTTTTTGGTTGAAATTTTTATGTTTTAAATGTCCATTACAGAAATGAGCTTTCTAGTATTTTAAACTTGAAGGACTACGACAGGAATTTATATTCGTTCTGGATTTTGGATAGTTTTGCGACTGTTTTGTGGGAGGCGCAGAAGAAAAATATGTCCCCTGAAAATCAAGTGACACTTCTGAACTGGTTCTTTTATTTTATAGAATCGTTGAAGAGTAAGTTAAAAATCGGGCTTGCCTCACGCATTTGATGACGTTGCCTGAGGGACTTTGTCCTACCCCTCCTCAAAGCTGATCATCCATTTAAAATAATGTAATCATCAAATTATGAACCAATCTCAGATACGGATTTGCCCAGAAAAGAATTTTTCGGCGTTATCAGAGATCTATTCGTAAAAACTGGCGAATGGATGAACTTCATGGGGACTTCTTCGGTGCCCAGACATGGATACGAGATCCACCCACCGATCAACCTAAGACCGAAACCTCAGGTTTGTAAACTGCAATTTCTAATATCTTTCATAGCATAACCTGAACATGTCATAACCTATACAATCCCATATGAAGGAAGAAGAAAATGAAACGAAAAACACTTCTTTGCATTCAGGACAAATCTTTTATGCTAACTCAATAACGAACGATGCTTGTCAAGACCTAAAACTACTTGCTGATCAAATTTATGACGTGTAAACAAATTATAAAATTTTTGTCCCCTTGTAGTAGGTGACCGTTTCAGTTTTTCGGGGAGGTTAGAATTTGAAATAATTCGCGAGATATTTTGGAATGAGCCGTTGATCGAAAACGTACAGTTGTCCGAAAAAATTTTAGTGCCTAAGCCGCTGAAGTCAAAACCGGAAGGTAAGGTTCGGATTAATTTAGCGGGGGAAAAATTTATAATTATTTAGATAAGTCGAAATTTGAAAATGTCAAGAGCTCTCTCGATAAAGAAAGCGATAAAAAAGGAGGAAGGAGGTTGTCTCGAAAAAAGTCTCGGAAAAGCGTGTCGAGAAAAGTGTTTCCAGGAAAAGCGTTTCCAGGAAAAGTATTTCACGAAAGAAAAGTGTTAGCGGTGGTCGACAGAAAAGTGGGGAAAGACAAGAAAAAAGAGATTATGACCGTAAAAAAGAAGCGATATTAGGCCAAAGTAAAGAAGCAATGGCACGTGCGGCGGCCGAAAAAGCAAAACGCGAAGAAGAAACTTGTATTCAGTTTTTAACTGACGCAGTGGACATGGAAAAATTTATGAGCGAACTCTTCGCTGACGTCGACTTTCAAAAGTTACCCGACAAATGGAAAAAGAATTTCAGTGTCCCCAAAGTCGGCCGAAAGAAATCCGCACGGAGGCAATCATCGAGAAGACAATCTAGCCGTAAATCCCTCAGAAGAAAATCGAAAAAATAAAAATTCACAAAAACTCTTTATTCACAATAATTAAAATTGTAAATTTCATAAAAAGCCATTAAAGCACAAGTTCGATTTAATTTGTCATAATTAGCTCTTGGCGACAAAAATCAACTTCATGTTTTGCTTGAATGACATCGATGAGATCAAGCTAAATTTTAGTTTTTGTTTCTGTTGGGGTCAAGATTGTCCTGAATTTCGTTCATAGTCATCCCAGTTGTGTTAGGAACGAAAAAAATGATTGCGATTGCTCCAGCGATAGCGATGGAGCTCACCAAACAAAAAAGCCCCAGATTCCGACCAGGTCCGTCAAAGCAGAAAATGCTTGTAAGACGACAAAACCTAAAAGAGAGCTCAAGACGCCGCACAATGGCATCGCAACACTTTTCACCTCCGGAAGGAACATTTCGCTCGTAACAGCCCATGCGAGTGGTCCCACTCCTATAAATGATTACTTTAATTAATAAAAATAAATTATGGGTCTTTCTAAATTTTTTTACTTATTTTAAAATACTCACCATTACTGAAAAAAATTAGGTAAGCTAAAAGACTCGTCAATGGTAAAAAGTCGAGTTTGGAAACAATATCATATTTTCCAGACACCAAGTAAAAATACAATGAAAGAAATCCCTAGAAAAATAAAGGAATAATTAAAATAAATGTGAATAGACAAAAAATTGAGCCAGTGCATGTTTTTTCCCGTAACATAATTAAAATGATCTCATAACCTCTGACCTAAAAGATGGAAACATTTGGGGAGTAATAATTGATCACATCATAGCTACCAGTTATTACCACAAGCCTGTCATGTATTCAGCCAATAACCTATGATATGATCAATAGCTTGAAGAATGACATGATGGGCTGAAGAAATTACAGGGCTTGTGGTAATAGTCAATAGGTTAGGTAAAGTATCAATTTCAATAGGTTAGGCTTGGGTATTTTGAAAAGTACTGCAACGTTTGATATGCCTTGAATGATAAAATGGAGGCTCTTTCAAAATTTTGGCATGCCCACAAAAAAAAAGGAAATCAGCTAATTACTTCAGAGACTCAGTAATTTAATTTTGGTATTAGGAAATGGTCGTTTTTCACTTACTATAGATATTCCCCCTCCAAAGCTAGAAGTGATAAGCACAGGCTTTATCCCAAACCGTCTAACTAAAAACGGCAAGGAAACGAAGCTACGACCTGTGAAGCTCCAATAAGCATAGAACCATATTCTGGGGAGAGTTCCATTTTAGTCATTGCAAATATGTCTTGAGCATACGCCAAAATAGCGCCAAATGCACTCAGTTGCTGAAGAGCAAGCATCAATAAGCTGATCGAAAGCCCTTTGATAGGGCCTCTTTGTGTAAATAGCACTTTCATAGTCGGCCAAAAATCCTTTTTTGGACTCTCCAAAATACTATCCTGTAAATAAATTTTAAAAATAAGGTTTTTACTATGGTTTTTCTTACTTCGAATTGTTTAATCTCATTTTGTACTTGGTGAGGTTTTAAGCTGCCACGATACCAACATAAAGAGTCAATTGCCTGTTTCTTTTGTCCTGAAGCAAATAAATAAACTGGGCTTTCAGGTAAAAAGTAAAACGTGAAGAGAAATAACACAATCGTCGACCAGGATACAAGAATGAGGGCCACATAGCTCACATATGGGCCAACACAATATTCGATTAAATAACCTGACGCTAAAAAGACCATAAGGAAGGAGCCTAATGTTCCTCTTCTTTTAACCTAAAAAATAAAAAAAGATTTATAAAAATTAAATTATTTATTTGTAATTACATCAGCTATTTCGGAGACAAATATTGAAGTACCGGTGAACGTTCCTCCTAGTCCGACGCCTCCAACAATCCTTCCGATGCAGATTACATAGAAATCCTGGGACATCAATAATATCAACCAAGATATAAAAATCATGCTCGCAAGAAAATATATTGTACGTTTGCGTCCAATTCGATCATTAAATACTCCAATGATGATTGGCCCAAAGGCGGCTCCGAAGGAAAAAAGCGATCCGACCCATGGCTCTTGAGCGGGGTTATAGCATTATTTCTTCTTAATATTGGAAACGTCGGTGAGGTCCATGCAATGATACATCCACATGAAATATAGATGATACTCGCTAAAAGCAAATCTTACACTTAAAAAATGACTGCTTAAATTGCACAAGATTTTACAAGCACAAAATAAATATAACTTACAAATAATTCCAGACAGATAAATACGAAATGAGGATGCCGGAGCATCTTGGGTCTCGCTCCCACCTTCCATAACGTTACACTTCCAAATGCACCAATTCTCACATTTTTCAACCTTTATATACAATTTTTTCAACAAATTTTTCAAAAAAATTAATTTTTATGTCATAATTTAAGAGATATCTTTAACTACATTCTGCAAAATGGCCCATCAAATTGTGCAATGATAAGTGACCACTCATTGGTTTTATCGACCCTTTTTGAAAAAACAAGATTAGTTTTGATTAAAATAACAAGGTCTGCATCAAAAAATGTTAATTTTAGTAATTAAAAAATGATTGGAGAATAGTTATTGAATGATGGGATATGAGAACACCCACAGACTCTGCAGTGCAAAATTTAATGTGGAAATAATGCACTATTTGGGGTCAGCCTGTAAGTGTTAATACATAACAACTAAATAAATAAAACCCTACAGATCCTATGTAAATATCCTAATGGGCCTTCAGACTTTTGGGGACAACTTATTCTAAAAATGGAGCCTAGATTTTTTTAAATTCGGTTTCAAAAAATTTAAATTAGATTTTCAAAAACGATTTTCTATTTATTGATCTCTCAATGAAACATGATAAAAGGCCATTGAGATAATTGTATTTACTTATCAATTCAGGAATAGCGAATTGTCATAAAAATGTTTATTATTAGAAATTTTATTGGTTAAAAAAATTTAAATACTGAGATAAGCTTGAATTTCTTGGAGTGACATCCCTTTTGTATTGGGTAAGATGAAAATGAGCCCAACCGAGGCAGCGACCATGAATAAAAAGAGTAAGAAGAAGACAAGTGTTGATCCGATGCTTGACGTCAAAATTGAAAAAAGCGCGATAACCACAAAACCGTATAGGAAGCTAAAAGTTCCGCAAAATGCCGTCGCTTTACTTTTGACATCGATTGGAAACATTTCTGCAACCACAGCCCAAGTTAAAGGGCCCAAACCTGAAAAAATCACAATTCAAGAATAGTAGTAGTAGTTTTGCGTGAACAATTATCTTACCACAGCAGAAAAATATTGCATAGAGTATGATACTGGTGATGGGTAAAAGTCTAGACTAGATACATCGTATTTTTGGTCTAATAAGAAGAAATATAAAGATAAAAGGCCCTGAAAGAAAATTTAAATTTATATTTGTAAACATAAATTAATTTACAATTACCATTGAGAGCCCATTCCGATTCCAGATACAACTAGTACCGGTTTTAAACCGAACCTTCTGACCACAAAAGGTGAAGGAAGTGATGCAAATAAATTCGTTGCTCCTATAATCATGGAGCTGTATTCTGGAGCAAGTTCCATCTTGGTCATTGCAAAAATATCCTGGGCGTAAACGATGATAGCGTTGTAAGCACTTCCTTGCTGAAGAACAAGAAGATAGAGGCTGATCAAAAGACCTCTCAGCGGGGCTCGCTTAGTGAATAAAATGGTCAGGCTAGGCAAAAACCCTTGTTTGGGACTATTCATCACATTTTCCTACAAATGAATGTTAGATAAAAACTCAAAAATCCAAAAAATTCTTACTTCTATTTCTGTTAATTCATTGTTGACTTGAGATGGCTGTAAGTCACCACGGTACCAGCACAAAGCATCAATGGCTTCTTCTTTTGTCCCGATGCTATTAAGTAATATGGGCTTTCAGGCAAGATGTAAAAAAGAAGAAAAAACACTATTATCATTGCCCATGATATTAAGATAAGAGTTAAATAAGAGATGTAAGGTCCGATGCAGTATTCTATCAAAAATCCGATAGCCATGAACGATTGATTGAAAGATCCCATTGAGCCTCGTCGTTTAGCCTAAAATTTTAAAATTAAAATTATATTAAAAAATAAATAAAATTCATACATCAGATATTTCTGCGACGAATATGGAAACGCCGGTGAATGACCCACCGACTCCGATTCCGCCAACGATTCGTCCAACGCAGATGACATAGAAGTTCTGCGAAGCGCTTAATATAAGCCATGATAAAAAGAAGAAACTGGCGATGAGATAAAGTGTGGTTTTACGTCCAATTCGGTCGTTGAAGACGGCGATTATGATCGGTCCGAATGCGGCACCGAATGAGAAAAGAGAGCCGACCCATGGCTCTTCGCTCGGCGTGATCGCATTTTCCTTTCTTAAAATCGGAAACGTCGGCGAAGTCCATGAAAACACGCATCCTACTGAAATGTATAGGACGCTGGCTGGAATTAAAAAACAAATAATTAGAAATGTTCGATAACCGTTGTTCACACGAATCCTTTAGGAAAAATCCATTAAAGTTCATTTGGGGACCGCCTTCTTTGAACCTTGGACCCGATCGATCGATGTCCTTAAGTCTAACCAAGAAAATCACGTGCCAACAGGTAGGAGACCAGGCTAACCAGATCACTGAAGCCGCCATCTTTATTTACAAGAAATTTTGAAGGTGAAGTTTTTGGGACGGAACATAGTAAACACAGTTTGTGTTTTAGCTGATAATATATTATTGAGATTTATAAGATTTTATTACGATTGCCGACATAACAAGTGAGACAAGATTGCCAATCCTTGACTGATACGTAATCCACTTACAAAATGGTCAAAATATTAATATCGTACCTTAATATTTTATCTTTAAAAGAACAACCAGTATTTTTAGAATAAACAACTTAGATTCGATTCAAATTTCTTAACTGTACATTCCTATAACTCGCGATTTTTAAACATAGTTTTTCTTCCTTCGGACCATCCTCATACTAAACAACACACGATGACCCCATGGGCACCAGAGATGGCAAACTAAGAAGGTACAATATGATGATTGCAGATAGTAGACAGACAAAAAAGCAAAGTTAAATTAACTCATCAATTAATATAAGAATAACTAAAATTCTTACCAATAAGTCCTGAAGTGTAGATGCGAACTGAAGATCCAGGGACATCAAGATCCTGGTTTTCTTCCATAGTTTAAAAAATAAGTGAACTTGAACCACGTTTTATTTAGTTTTATGATACCGTTCGTTTTATCTTAGAACTAATAACTTTTATTGATTATATACTTTTAGTCATCAAGCGTTTCTACGTCTAGCTCACTTGTAAATTGGTTTCAATTATATACAGTAGACTCCCTCTTAACCGGTCCCGCATTAACCGGCCGTCGTATTAACCGGCCACCACTTTTCTTTTTTTTCCGGGGGAAGGAACAACTCTCTCTTACCTTGTTTTGCGAATATCGGTGCTTCACAGACTTCCCGGAAGAAATGAGACGAAAATAATCATCTCTCGTGACCTCGTCTCTTTGTTCTGTGAATCATTCACCATTCGTTCATTTTCTACTTACTTTTTTTTTACTTTTTTCAACTGTATACATCGTGATCTTTATTAATTTACACCTTTGAATATATGCTTGTAGTACATACATACACGTAAAAATACTTGGTTTCTCTCACGAAAATGCCTGCACATCGGATTAACCGGCCATTTGGTCAACCGGCCAGGCTCTGGTCCCGAGGTGGCCGGTTAAGAGGGAGTCTACTGTATTGTAAATGATGCACTTCAAGTAGATTTAGGAATACGTGGTTTTCGACTATTGCTCTATGACTACAATAAATTCATTCGACTGCAAGATAAGAGGTGCTCTTCATAAATTAATTAGCAAAAAAAATTTTGAATAGGCAGGTACAAAGTTTGCACAACTTTATGTAGATTTTTTACTTAGCTAAAATAACGAGTAAGATACCTTTACATCTATAAAGTTGGTGTTAGGTTGTTTTTGGAGAATAGATGAAAACTACCAAAAATACAGTAAATAAGGGGATTTCAGGTGAAAACTCGACTCCTCGAAATATACTAAAATATGAGAAATATCTCGTTTATTTTAAATACTAAAATATTTATTATAAATGTAAAAACGCTTTTATTTTGGGTATCTTTTCTGTTTCTAGCGATTTTTATCAAGCTTTTTCGCCATCCCCCTGGCATAGTTTGTCGGATCCCCAAGTGTCTATGGACTTCGGAACACCTGATTAAGAACCAACTTCCGTTTTCTTAACATGTTAAAACTAATACCAGTGGCGGCTCGTCAGGGGAGGCAAGTGAGGCACGGCCTCACCTGAAGTTCAGAAAAAAAAAATTTTTTTAATCCCAAAATTTTAATTTTTTATGATAATTATTTTAAGACATGGTTTCTAACTTTTTTTCGGAAATAAAATAAGATTTTTTTTCATTTAAAAAATAATAATAATTACGTAAGAATGTTTAAAGTTCATAAATTTAATAACAGGACCTACAAAAATACTCTCAGCCCGGCCTCTAGCGTAAAAAGTCGGTACCGCATCGTTCGGATTTCGAAATATGATTAAAAAGCCAGGAGAGGCACGGGTGACCTTGGCCTCTCTTGATATAGAAGGAGGGGTCCGGGGGGTTAATATGGTACTCGCGAGAACGAAGGTTAGCCGGGATGAGATCGATCGAACCCACGCGAGCCGGCCTGGAATCGCCGGCTAAACCCTCCAAGTGAGGCACGATACAACTGTGCCTCACGCTAGGGGAATGGTAAAGGAGCTTGAGCAATCTTACCAACTTCAAACTTGCTACCAAGAATATGTTAAGTAAATTGGTAATTTTTGAGTTTTTAGTTTGTTATTATGTCATGAAAAATAAATAAATATAGCATGGTCTTTAAAAGTTAAAAGTTAAAAATTCTAAGAAAATTGGGTGGCGCCAAAAAGCGTTCGGGTAACACTGTTACTCTAAACGGCGAGCGCGCGATAGCCTTATTAACGGCTATCCTATCGTAACCTTCACACCCAGTTAAACCGTTAACGTTCTTTAACGTAAGTTTCCGTTGTGAATCTTGGTTGTGACTGGTGATTTTGTGAATCTTTTTAAAGAAATAACAGTCAACATTATCACTCTATATTACAGGGGATTTGGTGACTGGTGAGTCTACTTTTCTTTTTTGAGTTTTCAATTTCAGGTTCCGAAATGGAAATCGGAGAAGACATTGTCGTTTCCCTTCTTAAAATGAAACGGACAAAAAGGTCATTTTAAATCGAGGTAGGCCCGTTCCAAATATTTGTTCTCTTAGTGTAGACAATTAAAACCAGGGGATTTCGATCTAGCTGGTATTCATTCACAAACGGCTTTGTGGAAGCCATGTGATGGGCAAACTTTTTTGTTGGCCTTGCCTTCTTTTTTCCACATCTAAAAACATTTGGAACGTTGAGGGGTATTTCGACTTAAAAAATCTATCCCGAAGTGCCGACAAACATGCGGCATCAAAAAATCATATTTCTTGTTTACTTTCGTTGAAACTTTTTTCCAAAAATAATTTAAGCGTGATTGAACAATTGTCAGAACAGGCTAAGTTGGAAAAATCAATTACAATAAGGATGTTTCTTTAAATAGAGAAGTTTTAAAGAAACTGATCGATTTAACCGTGGTTTTATCAAAACAAGAACTGCCTTTTAGGGGTCATGATTTCTTCCTTCAATCGAGGAAATTTTAAAGAAATATTTGAGTTGCTAATAAGTTCTGATATAAATTTAAAGTCACATTATTTAAAAATTCCTTTTTTTTTTTTTTTTTTTTTTTTTTTTGGACGGCTGGCCTCACCCTTCACAAACCCCACGAGCCGCCACTGACTAATACCTCAAATCTTCCAATAAGTTCAAACTCCCAGACATCAAGACCTAAATCCGCCCATTATAGAAGACAGACAGCAACAAAAAATAAATGAGGTGTGAAGGACTTGTGGCTCAAACTAATTCCCCACATTCTCGAACGTGCAGTAATGTGTGTCAAAATTTTTAGCGAAAAAGATGTTAGTAATTAGAGCGAAAGAGAAAATTAGAATCAGAATTTTTTTTAAAAAGAACTTTAAAGGGAGTTTTAAGATGGCAGGAAGGGGATGAAATTAACATTTGCTCAAGACTCAGACTTCAGTATTTTAATACCTCACTTTAATAATTTTTATTCACCATTTAAAGTTACATTTACCAAGATTGTACCTTACTCTATAAGAAAACTGACAATTTCATAAGCCATACAAGGAATTTCGCCTGACTGCAAATTTAATGCAGAATTTGCCAAGCCGAAAGCACAGAACAACAAAACTTGTTCTATGCCAAAACTTAACTATAAACTCCAAGTATAACCCTAAACAATTCATGTAGTAGCAAGTCTTATAACCTTGAGTAACCTTAGTTCTGAAACCTGATCGCTCAGAACACTCTAAGCCTTCTATCATTGAAAAAAAAAAAACAATTTGTCTTTCGCGGATGCTGCTACGAAGGTACACACAACAGCAGAGACTAAACTGAATAAAGATGGACCAAATTTAGGAACGTAAAACTTTAATAAAAATACTTTATAAAAAAAAATAAATTGAGAATTTTTATTTTTTGATGCTGAGATGAATCTGAATTTCTTGGAGTGACATCCCACTTGTGTCTGGAAGGACAAAAATGACACCTACCGAGCCGATCGTCATGAAAAGGAACAAAATGAAAAAAACAATCGTCGCTCCAACTTTTGACAACAATATTGAAAAAACTGAGATGATGGCAAAACTAAAAGAGAAGCTGAAAGATCCACAAATGGCCATCGCAACGCTTTTGACATCAGTTGGGAACGATTCTGCTATTACTGCCCATGGTAACGATCCCAAACCTGTAACATTTCATTAAGATAAACTCTTTTATAAGATTACTCACCCCAGCAGTAAAATACATTATAAAAAATAATACTGATTATAGGTAAAAAGTCGAGATTAGTTACATTGTAGTTTAAATCTATCAAGTAAAAGTAAAGAGATAAAAATCCCTGGAAATAATTATAGTATTAAGCATTTTGATGATGTTTTAGTACTAATGCGATTCCCATGCCGATACCGGAGGCGATGAAAACGGATTTGAGTCCATATCGTCTGACTAGAAAAGGTGAGGGAAGAGATGCGATTAAATTTGTGGCACCGATTATCATGGAACAATATTCAGGTGCCAGTTTCATCCTCGTCTTTGAAAAAATGTCTTGGGTGTACATTATGACAGCGTTGTATGCGCTTCCTTGCTGTATTACAAGGAGATAAAAACTGATGAGAAGTCCTCTGATTGGACCGCGTTTCGTAAACAAGATTTTGACGCTTTTTCTGAAGTCTTGTTTAGACGCGTTTGATTGATTATCCTATACAAAATTTTTATTACTTTTGAAACAACGCATTTTTTTAATGATACTCACTTCAATTTCCTGCAGTTCATGTCCGACTTGGTACGGTTCAAGGTCACCGCGGTACCAACACAAAGAATCAATAGCTTCTTTTTTACGTCCAGAGGCAATCAGATAGTACGGGCTTTCCGGTAGAATATAAAAAATTCCAGCAAAAAGTACGACCATCATCCATGATATAAGAATTAGAGTTAGATAGTTAACGTAAGGTCCGATGCAGTACTCCAGTAGGAAGCCGATGGCGATAAAAGGCTGGTTGAACGACGCTATCGAATTTCGTCTTTCCGGATCAGAAATTTCAGCCAGAAATATGGAAACGGTAGTGAACGCACCTCCATTCCCGATCCCACCCAAAATCCGTCCGAGAGAGATAACATAGAAATTCTGCGACAAACTTAATACAAGCCAGGACATAAAGTATGCAGAAGAGACAAGATATATTGTCTTTTTACGACCAATCCGATCATTATAAACCGCTACGATAAATGGCCCCAAGGCAGCTCCTATCGAAATAAATGATCCAACCCATGTCTCCTCTTCTGTCGTAATCGCTCCACTTTTTCTCAAAAGAGGAAACGTCGGCGATGTCCAAGAAAACACGCAACCAGTCGAAACAAACAAGAAGCTTGCTAAAAAAAAAATTTAAAAAAAACAACAACAAAAAATATACCTACCAATTATTCCTGACAAATAAAGACGAATCGGAGTAGCAAGCGGCTGAAATTCACTCTCCATTATACTCAAAAAAAGGAATTAACTTTTTTTTATCTCATTAACCTTTTTTTATCTCAGACAGACAATGTTTTTACGTTAACTCACTAAAAGGAGTATAAAACATGAAATGTTATATAAAAAACCTTGAATGTCGGTTTAATTCAACAATCTAATAACCACTAGATTATCTCTCCCAAAAATTAAGTGGGCTATTGAATTAATTTTATCATTTTAATTTATGGTAGAAGATGGGCCTCTTGGCAGTGGTGAGACTATATTGGCATGGACGGTCTCGCCATTTTCAAGAATAATTTAGAACAGGACTGGTGAGAAGGAAAACCCCTTTATGTGTTCATAATTTTATTCATACTTATAATTGTCTAACATCAATTTTATTTTCCTTTAACAATTTGTCATATTCCAACATATACATAAATGGCTAATAGATCTAATACATTCGATAAGGGAAAAGACATAATATAAAATATAATTTTGGTATAATCCCTTAAATAGTACGGATTAATAATAATAATGAATAGGAATGATCGATGATTATGCAGAGTAAATAAAAAGTTGCACCAGGGTAACTTTTTAAGAAGCTTAACACAAAAAAAGATGAAAATAATTAAAAAAGAAAAAAAGCAAAAAGTGCCTTTTGAGGT
Source organism: Orius insidiosus (assembly GCA_014119065.1). Taxonomy (NCBI): domain Eukaryota; kingdom Metazoa; phylum Arthropoda; class Insecta; order Hemiptera; family Anthocoridae; genus Orius; species Orius insidiosus. The sequence continues at coordinate 7,390 of JACGAQ010001403.1, read as the reverse complement.
GTCGGCAGTGGTGCCAACGAAATGTCGAGCTTATTATGTCTGATTTTTATTGTTTTCGTGTCACCTAAATTTTTCAGATCTATTCCGGATTTTAACATCTTGTCTCGTAGAGGCCGCTCCTTCCGATGTATCTGACCCACTTGATAACGTCATGGTCGGAGTAGTTGAGTTTCGGTTCGAACACTTTCAAGTATCGCACTTTAAAGCCGGATGGTGCGAAAGGGACCTGAAAAATTTTAATCAGTGGAAGGTCCACAAGTTTTGAACATCTAAATTGAAAGAACCCAAACTGAACAGCATTGATGACTTTTATTTCGACAATTTAAAAAGGGTTTGACATCAAATGTTTGGTCCATGTGAGCATTCAAGCGATTTTTTATCACATGAGAAATTTTAATGTGTAATTTAGTAGTTTTTTATAAATGATAAATTCTAAATGAATGATTCGGACTCGGATGCGATCTTGAGTCAATTTAGAGCTGAAGAACCTGATTGGGAGACGGTATCAACGATGAACTTAAAATCCCGAAATTGTTTAAAATCGAACTGGTTGTGGAAAGGGTCGAGATTTCGGAAGGGAAACATAAAAATTACGATGCTCCGAAAGACAAACATGGACGACGTATTTATAAATATAAAAAGGAAGAAGAAAAAAATAAAAGGGCTAGGGTTCTCTCTCTCAGCATTCTTCTCTAATCCCGTTTCAAATTACCTGAAATGGATCAGAGACTGATGTAAAAATCTGCTGTAAAAAGAGAAAAAAAAAATTTACACCAGAATATCGAGAAAAATGGCCCAAAACGCGTTACAAAGAAGTTAAACGCTCAAAAACCCGATTAAACCGGTGTTTTACACCAGATAATTGAGGAAAATGGCTTTAAAACCGGTAAACGAGATTTTAAACGCCATAACATCTGATTAAATGGGTCTTTTAGACCAGAAAATCTAGGAAAAACGTTGAGATGATGATTTTCGGTCAATTCTTTTTTATAATGGATTTTTTTACTCTATCTCTTGGTCCTTTCAATGTTTTGAAGAAACATGAAGAAAGAATGTTTGCCCAAGAAACTACTATTTTACTAGACTTGCTAGTCGTTTCCCTCAATTTTTTGGCCATGGCATATCATTTTTACTCGATTTGTAGGAGTTTTTATAGTTTTAGACTGCGAAAAACCAGTTTCAGCGCATTATTTTAGATTTTTGGTCAAGAAACTAACGTTTTTTCAACTTTCTCAATGAATCACTGTTGTAAATAAGTCTGCCAAACCCCCTGGCCTATGAAAAATAAGTCGGTTTTTTTTTACATGCTTAAGTAGCTTACACCCTGAATATGATTAATAATAATAATAATAACCTTTGTTTCCTCTAGCCCATTGATAGCATTCTTTGCTCTGAAATATCCACGATTACAAAATTGCCTTCAAATGATCATGAATATTCAAACCGATCCAACTTTAATCGTAGATCAAAGTTTAATAACGACGGAATCAGACCATCAAGGAGGCCTGGGCTTCAAGATATGGTGTGAGCATTTCTACCTCAACTAGTGAAAGTGATGTTACTTATTGTTAACTTAAATCCTAGTAAATGTGAAATGTGTGATTTAAATATTAAATTAGAATTTTGATATAAAAAAATTTGTTTTTAACCCTAACTCATGAAATATTTTCTGATTGGGCTTTAGAGACACTTACAGCATCTTGAATTTAAAATTCTTACGCTTCTCTTTTTTGTTGGAATGGCAGAATGAAGAAAATTAAGTTAACTGATATATTTACAATATACAGAACCAGTTAAATATTCAGTCCGATCATTAAAAAAATATCTTAATTTACAATTGTTATTTTTTTCTTAATTTATAATTAATTCCTTTTGACGATTCTACAGCAACATGATTACTTTCTTGTTGAGGGAGCTTTGTTTCATTAGAACTAGAACTTTCAGCGACTTTCTCCTTCTTGGGTGGGACAATCTGAAATTTAATGTCGTTGTTGCTGTTTCTTTTTTGTAAGATTCTCCCTTGATTGCTGATAATCTGTTCGATTGATGATACGTCTTCTCCTGTAACATAAAAATTTCTTGATGAGGCAAAATTTTTACAAAAATTCTTACAGCTAGCTCGTCTTGAGGTCCGGTGCCTGAGATTGTCACACGCACTTGGGTTCTTTCTGAATCCATTTTAAAATTTGTTTGACTTCGATTCGACATCATGAGGTTATTTTATTAGAAAAAGTGATGATTTTTTCACTTTTGAATCCCGTCTGTTGGGTTTTAGACGCTTTATTCTTGATGTCTTCATCGAGGTATTGTGAGCCGGTGTATAGTTGATAGACAGGGCATTTCCTTCTTTTGTCGAAATCTGTCATTTTGATCAACTTGAGCCCTCGCCTGTTGGAAAGTTTGGTCGCCTCTCGTGTGTGTAGGAGACTGTATTGTCGACGCCGATGAGGGAGATGAAATCTTTTTTCTTCTTCTTCTTCGCCGCTTCATCACTTGGGGAATCCAACTCGGAGACTTTTTTTGATAAATAACGAGTGGAGACAAAATTCACCTTTTCTGAGATCGCTCTGTAAGACTGAGAGTTCCAAGCAGCCGAGTAAAAAGGCTTCTTAAATTATCTTAGTCACTAAATTAGACATCACGTTACGGGACACACAAATATTAATTAAATCTCATAAAAAACTTGTTTACAATGAGTTCCAATTTATCAAGCAGAAGGTTATTGTACCTTATCAAAAAGTCGTCGTCGCCTTTATTTGAAACTTTCGTCTCAAGAACCCTGGATCCATAAAATTTTCTCCAAAAAAACAATTTCAAGTTTTCAAGAAAAATCGACCATCAGATGTATAATATTCATTTTTTTATCAGGATTGCGGCCCAATTACAAATTATTGCCAAACTTTCAGATGATCCATTAGGGCCTAAAATACAATCAAATTTTCATAAAAAAAGACTAAAAAAATTTGAAAGTTACTAATTTGTAAAATTAGGTGTTCATTTTAACTTCCCAGCGTCCCCGTTGAGAATCACTGAAATTAACCCTTTCGAGACCGCAGGCGACTATAGTTGCCATTCGCGCTTCTCGTTTGGAGATTGCAGGCGACTTTAGTTACCCAGCGGCAAGCCTCTAAAAAATTTAATGCCTTCGCTTCCCGTGGCGCTAGAGACATGCAAAAAACTGGCAATCTGTAGGGGAAGAAATGAACTAGATGATGATCGCATCACTTGTCGCTTTCTGTGTTTTGCTGGGCGCTGAGAGCGGTCCGGGAGAAGTGAGGGGAAAAGTACTGCGCCAGTAGTGAAGAGAATCCGGCACCAGACGCGGTCTCGAAAGGGTTAAGGGGTTTTTGAATTCAACTTTATTCATAAAACCACTTATTAACGCTCTCCAGACGTGTGCCATGTGTTCTGGACACCTCGTATTGTCTGAAAGCTTGGCAATAATTTGCAATTATTCTGGACCACAACCCTGATAAAAAAAGAAATATTAAAAAACTATCTTGACGCCGCAAAACGGCTGGTCAACACTCTCAACAAAGTTTCACAGAATCTTCCTTCATAGGAATCTTCAGCTGCTTGGAGAGCTACTTAGGAATTCGCCGAAATGGTGGAGATATGAACTGATATTTTTTCCGATTTCCTCAGTTTTTTGACAGAGAAACCCATTTTCTCGAATTCCCGTGGGTCTTCCTCAGTTGGTAAGCTGAGAATTTTTCTTTTTAATTGGATTTTCTGGTGCTTTTTGAGGGAAATCCTCCACTTTATAGGCCAAATAAGAAGATAGCTATGGCCCAGCTTGTAATCATCTTCCAATTTTTTTATTTTTTAAGGGGGGGGGGGGGAGAGAAATTTTTTAAAAACGTTTTCATAGTTTATTCATTTAACTCATTAGTCATTACAAATGTTATAAAAATTTAACACAATACATGCACACATAAATTTACAAATGATCATTTTTTTTAGGTACAAAATAATATCAAGTAAAGCCAACAATATAAAAATTGGATAGTCAGTCACATACTCAAAATTAAATTACACTTCCTTAAACTCTTAAGGAGAATTTTTATTTTCATTTTTTTTATGTTTAGCACCAATATTATAAAATTGACCCTAAGGTGAGACTCGACAGGATTTTGTTCTTTTTTGCAGATACAAAAGTGTTCCTTATATCAGTCTCTTTTAGAAAATACTCAGGATTTATTAGACAGTTTCATGTTTAAAATATAAATATTAAAAAAGTAACAAATGGTATTTATAAAAATAATTTTTTATATGAACATATACTTGGCAACATTAAGGGAAGTACAACAATCTGCCTAGCAAGACGGAACCACCTCACCAAGAAAATTTAAAAAGGCAGAACCACTGAATTGACGTGGTAAACGATATGGCAGCAGCTAAGTCCTCTTCCTTTTCCCAGGAGAAAAAGGTTGATAATTTTTAACTAAATCGGTAAAATTTGATAATTTTAAGCCTATAGACCAAAACTTGGCAAAATAGATCATATTTTTTAAAACTTGGCACAGTTTTTGAAATATGTAATCATTGTCAAGAAGTCGAACGACCGTAAAGAGCGTCCAAAACGCCCTCTTTTATTATGTTAGGTAATCCACCTCTTTTAGAAAACACCGAAGTATTAAATTTAAAAATAGGTTGATGCCTGAAATCGTTCTCACTAAAAAAGAGAGTGTAAAAAAAAATATAGTAATACGGTATTAACTCTTACCTTGCAACTACTTATACAATGGAGTAGAAAAACCTAAGAAATTCATCACAAAATTTCGACTTGGCAGAAATGAAACATAGTTTGCAAATAAAATTCAAGCTCTCTTCTTCTCTGTTCAAGCACTTTCTCTTGTGAGCATCTGATTCTTTTCGGTGGAAATGGTGGAGTAGAAAAACTTTTTTCGGAGCTAAAAAAAATAATAAAAAAAATTTTAGTTATGAATTTACGATTGAAAAATTTTAACTTCCTTAAAGAAGTTATTGTGATACACTCCATGTTGGGTTTTTGGGGAAGGGTAAAATCGAATATTGATCTTTACCGATCTCAACTTTGTCAGTGGTGCCGGCCGGCCGTCCGTAGAATTTTTTCCGGAACACTTTACAGCCATAGTTTTCGACCGATTTTCACCAAATTTTCTTTGGTCAGTGAATAAGAAAGTAACGAGGTTAATTTTTGAATTTCGAAAAAATGGCGGAGAAATGTCTGTTTGAATTTTTAAAAAATTCGCTGAGAACAGTTGGTCCGATTTTTACCAAATTTTCATTAATTACACCTTACATTTTTTACAAACTTTAGGTGTAAAAAAATTATCATTTTTTTAAACATTAATTATCATTTTAGTAGGGAGAAATTTCATACTTCCAGCCGCTACGAGAGGGTCCTCCCTTGGGCAAAAATCACATTATTTCTACCTTAATACTTAAAAAAACCTTACAATATTAAAAAAATAATAATAAAAAATGCAAATTTAAAAAAGAAAACGTAGAAAATTTTTCAAAAAAAAAAAAAAAAAAACAGTCAATTAAAAAAATTCCCCCTCCGTTATACTTCCTCCTCCATTATACTTCCCCTCCTTTTAATTCCCCCTCCTATATTTTTACATCTCTTTAAGGTAGTTTTCGTTGGAAGCTCTTCAAACTAGTACTTTTCTGAGTGGAATTTTGAGAGGAACGATCACTCCAAAAGGAGTAATCCTCCCAGGAAATTTTTCTATTTACTCATACCTCTAACAATATTTACTTTTACAGTACAACTCTTCTGGGCGGATTAGAGGGGTTCTAATGTTTATAATACGTTAACGGTTTTCCCCGTGGGAAAAGACCCCATCGATGAATGCCATATCACAGTAAAAGTAAAGGTGGTAAAAAATTGTATATTACCTCTCTGTGCAACGAATGAAAAGAGCTATATCGTTTTTCGATTGTCCCAAAAACCAAGATCTCTCGCACAAACCTGTATTAAATATACATAATGTGGTTTGTTTTCTTGAATCAGCCTGTAGCTCGGAATATAGAGATCTTGCATCTAAAACAAGCATTACTTAGCTGTAAATTTTTAAGATAGTTAAAACAAAGAAAAGTGATGCAACAATAGCTATGGCGAAGTAAAAATTGATTAATCTTTCCAAATCAAAAAGATCTAGAAAATGATTAAAAAATTAGAGATTGCCTAATTTTGCTCGATTCACTTTAGAATAAAGGATGTCAAATAGAACACAACAAAATTCAAAAGAATTACCTTAAAAGAATAAAAAAAGAAAATGAAGTCAAATGATAAATGGAGTATTGTCTTCCGCCCTTGACAATTGAAATTTGAAAGTTGACTTATAAACATTGGCACTTAGCTAGACTGTTATCAAGAGTCAAGGCTTACCACCACATTTCATTGATTTCATAGAGAAACTAGTGATGAGATTAAACGATGGGAGTTTGATCCGATGCTGGAGTCCGGCACCGATGGGAATTGGTGTGAAGCGAATTTTTTTTTACAGTATTGAGGTAAAAAAGTACCTTTGAGTATATAAAGTACCATTTCATCGGCTTTTCACCCCAGAAGACCCTATTTTACTGGAATTTGGGAGTGTTTCCATTTGTTTTGAAAAGCAGCCAATTTTTTGGGGAAGCAGGGGAAATCCAAAAACGTATAAATCGTTATCGTTTGCAACTAATAGTTTCTCCTAGTTGTTCGCCACCGTCGGAGCTGACGAGTTTGAAGAGCTTCCAACGAAAAAAGGAACAATATAGGAGGGGGAAGTATAACGGAGGGGGAAGTAAAAGGAGCGGGAAGTATAACGGAGGAGGAAGTACAAAAGAGGGGAAGTATAACGGAGGGGGAAGTATAAAGGAGGGAATGTATAACCGAGGGGGAAGTATAAAGGAGGAAAAGAATATCAGAGGGGAAGTATGACGTAGGGGAAAATATAAGGGAGGGAAGTATAACGGAGGAGAAGCTTAGGGAGGGGGAAGTATAAAGGAGGGGGAAGTTTAGAGGAGGAGATGCATAATTTAAGTATTTTTGAATTTAGAATAATTTTCCTTTTTTTTCTGCAAAAACGAAAACTTCCTTAAAGAGAAGGAACAATATAGGAGGGGGTAGTATAACGGAGGAGAAGTTTAGGGAGGGGAAGTATAAAGGAGGGGGAAGTTTAGAGGAGGATGCAGAATTTCAAGTATTTTGAATTTAGAAAAATTTTCCAAGTTTTTTAGAAAAAATGAAACTTTCTTAAGAGAAGGAACATATAGGAGGGGGAAGTAAAAAGGAGGGGGACGTTTAGAGGGGGAGATGCATAATTTCAAGTATTTTTGAATTTAGAAAAATTTTCCAAGTTTTTTTATTTTCAGTTATTTTTTATTTTTTATAGTTAACTTCCTTTAGCTCTGATGA
>JACGAQ010001402.1:0-61173 GCA_014119065.1 Orius insidiosus | reverse complement strand
TTTTTTAATTCGCTGTATTTTGTTGTTAAAAAATAAGAGTTTCCCCTAATCTTCAGTTTTTAGGCTGAAAAAATTAGATTGTTGAATTATAAATTTTTCATGTATGGGTACCGTAGGGCGTTATGAAAAGACTGTAATGCCTGTGTAGGAACGAGGGCGTAAAAATGAGAACATTTACGTTTGAGTCTTTTCTTCGTCTAAATTTCGACTTTTTCACTCTTTTTGTACTTTTTCTCGTCTTTTTTTTTTTACTCTGAAGGATCCCCCACCAAGGTTTCTATCGCCGTTGATGTTTTTAGGACGGTAGGAATGCCTGAGTCTGTGGAATGCGGTCTCTCCTCCTTCTCCTTCCTTCTCACCTATCATTCCTTATCTATATACTCTCTTTTATATATGGGACTTTTGTTCTTGCAGCCTCCCTCCTCCCTTACGCCGCGCGTATCCAGGTAGCTTTTACCCAGTCATTAACCACTCACAAACACCTACCTTCGGGTCTTTTTTGTTATAATTGCCCCTAAGGCTAATACCATCAATAAATTATTTCTCGAGAAATCCTCCTCAACGTTTTATTACTGGTCACAAAAATAAATCTTATGAAAGAAAATTTTTTTAATGTTAATAAATCATAATTTTGTTTTTTTAGAGGGAGAATATGTTTTTATCGAGCCGGACTACAAGCTGTCCAAATACGCGCCGAAGAGTTGGAGGTCCTCTTCAACAAACGTAAGTAAAAATCGACTTTTTTTCCTTTAATCGCATTCTCTCCCATCCTGGTATTCAATGAGTTCGCAGAACTCGTATTAGCTTGACGCTTTGTGAATGAAATCAGCTCTGGACGTCTTGAGGGCCCCTACGATGCGTATAAAAGAAGACGAAGGAGGAAAAAAAAAAGAAAAAAAACAACGAACCAGTTGCTCTGGTTTCTCCCCACCATTATCCATTTTCACTCGGAACCTCCTTTACAATTTAAATATTGTCAAAAAAAATAAATAACTTTTGATTTCAATTTTTCCAATTAAAAATTTCTCATCGACTTTTAAGAACTTTTTTTTCTCCTTCTTCTTCCCGCCCAAAAGGTTTGAACGCTTCGGAATTCTCTTCTGCCCACTCCCACCGGTGGATGTTTTAAATACCAACCTGTTGTGGTTCTAGTGATGCAATCTTCTTACAAATCGATTTAAAACGATTAAAAAGAGGAAACGACCTTTAAAGAATTACTAAAACTTTCATCTACGATTCTTAATTTTTTATTTATTAGTTGTCGTTTGTATGTGAAACCTCGTTGGGAGAAAGCTATCGATTTTCAACTCCGGATGCGACACTCGGTCATTGATCGGGAAGCGAGAGAAATTTTGATTTCTTTATGCCTAAAAACCATTATCCCTGCATAAATAACAATAGTTCAAAAATTCAATGATATACAGAAAGAACTGCAGAAGCTTTTTTCTGTTGGGAAAGTGCCCTGGAAAACAATCGATTGATAAGTTTTTTGGGTAGGCACAATAATTTTCGACTGGGTTTGTTCCCAATCACGCTTTACTTCCACGTGTGGCACCGTTAAGATTCTTAGTTCACGTAGTATCGCAACTATGGCGTCAGTCCAGACCTACTTTACTGCACAAAAAAAGATATCATCAATAAAAAGGAATTTCATCCACATTCCTGAGAAAATGAGACCTTTAGCATTTTGTAAAATTGAAGATAAGATTTTTTTGGGGAGCTAAATGATTTTTGTAAGGCAATGTAAGTAATGTTGGGGTTGCGGAATGCCGGTTTTACCAATCGTAGGCGTGGTATTGAAGGAGGGGGCCTGAGGAATGTCGAATGTCCGAGGGATTCGGAGTGTCGTGATCCCGGGAAGGGGTAGACGCTTGGCGGATGGACCGCTACGGAGCAACAATAGAAGAACCCTGTGACGTCAGAAGGTGGTGTCCACGTGGCTTTTTCCACACGGGGGCATTCCTCAAGGAGTCAAGGACACAGGAGAAGGGGTGGAGGGACTAATTGTCTGGACAAAATAGGAATCTTTTGGTTAAAAAAACCGCTTTTAACCCAGTTGAATTCGAAACGTCGGGCGCCTACTTGTATTAAGATTTTTTATCCAGAAATTAAACACTTATGAGCAAAACAATAATTTAAATGATTGCTCAAATGTGGATTCAAAAAAAATTTATGGTCGACCTCGATCTAAATCGACTGGCGCCAGCGTTTAAGAACTTCCGAAACATAATTTCTTAACTATTTTAGTAGAGGCGTCGTAGCCCAGAAAAACATGAAAACGATCTTCATTATTTTAGCAAAATCAACTTGGTTATTAATTTTAAGGGCTTCCTATCCTAAATTTTTTCCTGTTTGAAATATCAACTTTAATCGAAAAGAAGAATATAAAACGTAGGTAGGGAACTTCCTCGAGATCGTGACAATGTCTTGAGGTTACAATGAGTCGTAAAACAGCGGACGTTTCACATAATTTTTTTTCCCTCCTCCTCCACATTTTTTCCTTCTCTTTTGGCCGTCCCCACGCGAAAAAGGCCCCAACAAAGTGCACGATCATTAACAAAGGTATTTTATTAGAGAAACATTCCGTTCCGCGGTCGTGGAACGATTTGAGAAATCGCCATACAAAACCGGCCCTTTTTATACATTCCGGTCTCTCCGGGATCTCGGAGGAATTCCAGGAGGAAAGTGGGATTAACACATACCGAAGTGTTTCTCCCTCGACCGTTCCTCCGTTTAAACTGATTTCTATTTTTTTTTTATTCTTCTTTCCTCTTCCCCTGAATCCATTGTCCTTCTTGTGCATATTTGCTAATCCAAGGCCCCACATACCCTGACACGAATTCTTCACATCCCTTTTAGTATTAAGAAAAAGTTCCGGTTTGAAGAGCTTCCAACGATAACTTCCTCAAGGATACAGGAGGAGGAAGTATTAAGTAGGAGAACTAAATTTTTGTAAAAGTTGTGAAATAAATTTGGTGGGTATCGCAGTAAGTCTTGAGGAAGTTAGAAATTTTAGGTATTTTTTAATTGTTGTTCGTTTTCTGTTTTTTGAAAAAAAAAAAATAAAAATTAAGTACCTAATAAATCGCCATTTTATTTTCCGTTAAAAAAATTCTTGAGGAAGTTAAAAAAAAAAAAAAAAAAATTATTTTGAAAATTTTATATCAAGGTAGAAATTCAGTACGGTTAGCCAAAGAGAGGCCGCCCTCGAGCCGGCGAAGTGACTCACATTTCTGCCTAGAAAAATTATTAAGTAAAAAAAATTTTGGAAAATTAAAATTTTAAAAACATGGAAATTTTTAAATAATTCAAGGAATGTTTAGTGAAAATTTGGTGAAGATCGGACCAACAGTACGCCCACAGCGCTCATTTTAAATCTTTGAACAGTCATATCTCCGCCATTTTGAAAAATTTCGAAAAAAGCTCTCGTCATTTTCAAGATTTCTGTGAAAGGAAGCTTGTGTATAAATTTGGTGAAGATCGGATGAAAATTGCGGCCGTGAAGTGTTCCGGAAAAAGTGGCGACGGACGGCCGGACGGCCGGACGGCCGGCACCACAGACAAAGTCAGGATCGGCAAAGATCACTTATCAGATTTATCCTACGGGGTCTGGAAGACCCTTTTCTAGTAACAGGGGGTCGGAGGGTATCACAGTAACTTCTTGAGGAAGTTAAAACCTTGTATAATTAATAGATTATTCGTTTTGTTTCACAGGGACTGGATAACAATGGGAAACCATTATTAGAATTCTTCTTTCAAGTTCAATTCTACGTCGAAAGTCCTCTTCTCCTTCAGTAAGTATAATTCATTAAAATTCTCATCAAGTATTTATTCTTCTATTCAGCTAAACATAGCTTCATTTTTTAAACTTTGAAAGCGCTCCTTACAAATTCCAGGCTACTTGTTTACTCTAAAAACTGCTGTTGTGCTGAATTTTTTTTATGTAAAAATTTTGTTTTTTATGCGACAAGATTTAAAGGATCAACCTTCTAAGAAAGGTGTGGCTTTTTTTTTAGAGCGATGTTTACTGAGCTTTATTACGTCATTTGCTTCATCCAACCCTTGTAACCGAGCTCTCTTTTATTCGGGAGATTTATGTCCCTGTAACGCGATATTTTAACACCCGATATCTCGCCTCTGGGGAGTTCAAACTTAAAACCGGAATCGAATAAAAATCCAAACGAAGATTTGAAATCTGAGACGTGGTTTTCCTTAAAATAAAACACCCAATAACTCCTGAACAGCTCAGCCTGATGGTCAATTTTGTTTTCCTTAATTTAAGGAACGTTTTTCCTTATAAGTTTTGAATTTATGACGTTTGTTCAGGAAAAAAAATTTGTAGACGTTGGCAACCGCAAAGGAATTTGACCCATTTTCGACATTCCGACCTTTTCTCGTCCATAAAAGAGGAATAGCGCACGTGTTGGTTTTCCTTGTTTGTAAAAGGATTCTTTGTATCAAGGATAAAAAATGTTAAATACCTTTCCTCCCTAATCTATAAGAGATCACGGAACCGTAAATAACAGGACTTGTCAGAGCCTCTGACAAGTGCCAGGGAAATTTATTGCTTTAAGCTTTTTGGACGCGAAAATAAAACAGAAAGGAGTAGCCACCGTTCAGGTATAAAGGACTCTGAGAATTCTATTATTGAATAACCAATTAGTAGTTCGATTCTAGACACTTTTCAGTCATTTTATTTGAGGTTGGCAATCATTCTATGACGTAAACTCATTGTTAACATGCTACTGCATGCTTTAGGTTCTCAACACAATTGGTGACTCTACTTTAAACTAATTTTTTTTTATTTTGTTAATTTTAGAGATGATTGCTCTATTGAACACTACTATACTCAAATTTTGGGTAATGTGTTGGAGAGAGGGATGTTCCATCCTTCGGCGTCGCACCAGGCTTTGTTTATACTCGCCGGATTAGCTTTACAGGCGCAGCATGGTGACTCGACTCATCCTGATTTTTATACCAAACCGCAGAACTACCTCCCGCAACAAGTAAATTTTAAATTAAATATACCTATGTATTAATTTTGTTTGTCGATTTGCAGTTAGTCAATTCATGTGGGGGCTCGAGACTGAGCCATACGATTGCGTCGCTTCATAGGGCGAATTCCGGTTTGACGAAGAACCAAGCGAGGATACAGTATATCCGAGAGGCCTCATCGCTCGACACCTCCGCCATCCCACACAACACCCATCTTTACAGATTACGTTCTTCGAAGCATGAGCCACCCCCGGGAAACGTCGTACTTGCTATATGCACCCGCGGTATCGAACTATATCAGGAAAACTCCCAAAAACCACTCAGCGGGAAGTTTCTCTGGAATGACATCGCAAAACTCGGCTTCGATGTAAGTTTCTTTTGCGGTTTCAATCAAAATATATTTATCTCATTGTGTTTTTTAGAGAAAGAAATTCGAAATTCGAGGAGCCAATTGGGCGTCGGGTGAAAAATTTGTGTATTATGCAAGTAGCGATGAAAAAAGTAAACATCTGCTTTCTTTATGTAAAGTTACGCACCAGTATAGTATGGCTGTACAGCCTCGTCTAGCTCAAGTACGAGGCAGAGAAGAATCAGGTATGTTTTTTACTCATACAATAACTTATCAATGAATAATTAAACAAATATTAATGTTATTAAAATTTTTAGAGCGAAAACAATGCCGTGAATGGCCGATGGAAATTGGGAAGTATTCAAACCGATATGGAGGAACAGGAGAGCAGAGGATATCCGTTATTTCTTCAACATCGTCGACAACAACTTCTGGAATTGTGTCGGACAGAGTTCACAGTTTGGATGAGAGCGAAGACGATTTAGAGTTGGAGATAATGATAAATACACCTCCGGCGCCATCTGTAGAATCTTTAGCACTAGCACACCTTTGCGAAAGCAGCGAGAACTCTCCAGTTCCGCCTGTTGAAAAACCTACAGATAATGTTGACGCTAATATCACTATGGTTGCGATGACACCTGCAACTACTGACGGTTCTCAATGTTCCAGCTCTGCATCAACTGTCGTCATTCAAAAACCTGTTGAACCACTAACAAATGTAAGAGTTGATTGTACTTTTTGTGTTTGAAACTAAACTTTATTTTTAGATTCCGAGATGTGAAAGTGTGACTTCAAGTTTGGAGCTTGGTTACAGCCATACAGCGCAGCATTCAGCATTGTCTGAAACTTGTGAATTGGACTTCTCGGTTAGATCCGCACACGCTAGCTCTGGTGTTTATACATTGGATGGAAGCTGTGATAACCATACGGTGGTTGAGACGGTTGCTAGTAGTAGTGGCATTGGTCTTGAATCACAATCGGCTGGGCAGCGATCGCGTTCAGGCTCTTTGGCTAGCAATGCTGGTAGCTTTCATGGTGATGGTTCAGACCCTTCGGATGCTGGACGTGGAAACCTTTTGACAGCAGAAGAACTTTCAAATTTGATAGTACACCGTAGTCCGAAACCAAGAAGAGGAATCTACCAACTCGAGCAACCGTCAGTTCAACATTAGATTCATGCTCTGACTATGTCACTTTACCTCCTCCTCCAATCCCTCCACCTCCTATCCCACCCCAAGAACAGACTCCGACAAAACACATTTTGACCGCCCCAAACTTCAAAACCGCGACTTCTACTATTCGCAAAATATGCTTCAAATGATCCCTCAGTACCCGTACAGCTTGTATCCGTTAAATTCATTACCCTCACCAAGCTCTGAAGAACGATTTTTAACACCGAAAACAATGTATCTTCATCAAAGTCATAGTTTTTCACACCCAACTCCACGATTCGATCCATCAGCAAGAATGAAGTTGAACAACATGATGATTGTTGGAAGCAACAATTACTTGGACGTCCGCGGCTCATATTTGCAGCAGTATCCACCACATTTGATACATTCAAGACAGCCACCGCCGCCGCCACCTAGACCTAACCTTTCCACCGTTTACACAAGCCAAGTCACGCGTTCACAAATTGAACAGTTTAAACAGCAGCTTTATTCAGATGCTGATTATGTGATGTATCCAATGCAAGATCCGGCGATTTCGAAGCAAGAATACATCAATTCAAAGGTTGCTTTGGGTTATAGGCAGACCCCTCCACCACCATATCCAAGTGGGAAGAACATCATGTACAGGAGCACTCCAAACGTCGCTGTAGCTAGTGGTTATGTTCCATTTTATAACAAAACGAATAAGTACGCATCAAACCAAAACCTTTCTGATTATTACCCTCCATCTGTACTGTCATCACCTTTGTATTCTGCTGCTGCTAGCTATTCATCTTCTTCTACCCACAGTCTTCGTTTTGACCCAATTCAACCACCATTCCATCGCACAGTTTCGCACGATAATATCCTAAAATGCGAACCTTCTGTCAACAAGTATAGACGACCTCCACCTCCCATTCCCACTGAAGTAAGTTTTAATCAATTACCTGTTATTCTTTTATTATTTTTATTTTTATTTTAGACTGCAGAATTTGCTGGTACGGCTTCGACTAGTAAGCCGACACCAAGCATCGAAAAGAAAGACTCTCCGCTCGACATTTCATCTTTGAGAGAAAAAAGCCGAAATCTTGATTTGCCGCTTATTTCTGCTCTTTGTAACGACCGGTCTCTTTTGAAGCAGACAAACGCTTTCGTCATGCCGCAGCATCCTGAGCAAGAGAGGCCGGTTTCGTGGCACGTCGAGTCTCAAGACTTCACCGATACCGGCAAAAAATCGTTGTTCTCAACCCTACTTTCAAAATCTGCCTCTAATCCAACCACACCTTCAAAAAATTCAAAATTAAAATATCCAGTTTCGGGCCTCTCGACGAATCAAATCGTCAAAGCGAACCGAAAGACCATCAGCCGACACAAACATCCAGAATCTAAAGTCACGACGAAAGTCAACAGGAGCCAAAGCACCGGAGGCTCAACTTCAAAAGACGTCTTAAACTTCAATTCTTGACCTTAAAATTTTCTTTTATTTTTTCTTTTAAATTAAGTTTATTTAGGGATAAAACTCAGGGTGCCATTGTTTTTTGTTAGTTATTAAAAAAATATTGGTAGGTTTTTCTGACTTATTCCCCCATTCGGCATCCCCGATCGGGTTGCCCAATGGTTAAAGTTTTAAAAACCTATCGATAACATTTTATTTGTTTATATTATTGTAGAATTTTTGTTTATATATATTTTTTAGAGTACAACTTTAGTTTTTATATTGTAGAATTTATTGATATTTTATATTTTAATGACAATGTGCAATCGGTTATAAAAAAGAAAGTATTGCTCAACATTAAATTAGTATTAACTGCTCAAGACGTTTAATGCCATTTTTAAATAAAATATTTTGTTTTAATAGTAAATCAATTTTCCTGGACCTTTTATTGAATTTTTTTCAAATCATAAAAAATCTCTTTTTTTTTTTTAATTAAAAAATATGATTTATCCTACTTCGAAAGGGATATCTTTCCAAAAAATTAGTTTTTCTTAGTTTCTAGTTTTTGAGATTTTCATTACTTTTCCTCAGTTTATAGCCTGAGCAACTCAATTTTTACCTAATTTTCAGGGGTTTTCCTCGGTTTTTTGACGGAGAAACACCATTTTAAAGGATTTTTAGGAGTTATCCTCGGTTTTTTGTCATAGATCCCCATTTTGCTTAATTTTCATTAGTTTTCCTCAGTTTTTGGAGAGTGAACCCCCATTTTAACTTCCTTAAAGAAGTTATTGTGATACCCTTCATGTCGGGTTTTTGGGGAAGGTCTTCTCTCCGATATACTTCCGTTCCCTATACTTCCACTCCGTTATACTTCCCCTCCCATATACTTCTACCTCCGTTGTACGTCCCCTCCGTTATACTTCCCCCTCCTATATTGTTACTCCTCTTTAAGGAAGTTTTCGTTGGAAGCTCTTCAATGGTACTTTATAAGATTTTGAGGAGTTGATAATCACATTCCAAAAAATTGAATTGGAATTAAAATAAAACAAAAAAGTATTTAAATTAATTTTTAATACCGGAGAGTTTTGTGATGTATAAATTATCACTTAAAAACTAAGAAGAAGACGAATCTTTACAAAAATTAAGTCTCAACCTCAAATTCAAGTTATCACACACTGACTCAGCGATGAGCCCACAAAAAATGCACCTTTTTTAAATTAATATCATTAAGTCTTATAAGTAGTGATGTTTGGAATGTCCTTTTCAGTATCAGACAAAAATTAAGATTTTTGCTTTTTATCCTTTTGTCTTTTTGTTCCTGTTTGGCGAAGAACTGCTTCTTTTTTATAGGATCGGGGATGATCTAGAAAAAAATGATTACTTTTTTGAATTAGAAATTTTTTTGCTTACGGTGTCTTGGCCTGGTTTCCATCCTGCAGGGCAGACTTCACCATGTTTGTCTGTGTACTGGAAAGCTTGCACAAGTCGAAGGGTTTCATCAACACTTCTTCCGACAGGAAGATCATTCATTGTAATCTGCCTCAAAATTCCTCTGTGGTCAATGATGAACAATCCTCTACAAAAAATTGTTAAATTTTCTAACCTGAATATCAATTTTACCGTAAAGCATGGCCAACATCGTCCAAATAGACGCCATAATCCTTTGATATTTTATGGGTTAGATCAGATAAAAGGGGAATATTTAGCGGTCCTAATCCACCTTCTTTCGCGGCGTATTCATCCAAGCGAGATGAGTAAACTGGGAGTCGACGCTGCATCCAACACTGCTGCATTGATTGCTTTAAACTCATGGATGCGGTCGTTGAAAGCTAGAATCTCAGTCGGACAAACGAATGTACTAAAATGTTTAAATTAATTTATAAAATTAATAAGAAAACATACAAATCTAATGGGTAGAAAAAGAGTACAAGGTATTTGCCGAGAAAATCTTTCAGCTTTAGTTCGGTGAGTTCGCCATTTACGACAGCCGTTCCTTCCCAGTATGGGGCTGGCTTGGAAACTAAAAAAATGAAAATTTTAATTAAAGGCAGTCCAGTAATCCTGTAGTCATGGATACACAACAACAAAACTGTCATAAGCAACAGGTTCAGTAATGCCAATGTTAAGAACTTACTGACGGCTTTGGAATGCTGAAGACTATGGTCGACCGAAAGAATGCCTGAAGTGTGAGGATAAACATTACCGCCGGCGTACGAATGACAACTTTCTTCCCCCAAACATAAAATGAGAAGGGAAAACGCGATATAAGCTATCAAAAAAATTCTTTTCGTTTCACCCATTTTCTCTATTCTCAAGTGGATTCTGTGATGTGATACGTGGACTTCGAGATAAACGTCAAAAAAGATAAACAATTTAAATGATAACATAAACAAACATGAGGTTTTGTCGTGGTTATGAGTAAGCCGGATAACCACTAAGGAAGTGATTGATAAGTGAATTTTTTTTATCAAACTGAACTTAAACAATGAATTTACGCGCGTTTAAACTTTTACAGTCGTGGTGGCGAGGGAAGGTGCCAAAGCCTCCGTTCAGACATATTGTACAACTTGGCGACCCGGTCCTTCGCCAAAAATCCCAGCCGGTTGATCTCGCTCAAATTAAAGAGAAACCGTTTCAAATGGTACTTTCAACTTGATAACCCAGTGGACAATAGCCATGTGCAGCATCTTACCCATAGGCTTGCCAGGTTGTATGATTGCCATTGCTAAAGGAAGGCTCCAAAGCCTCCAATCAGACCCACAATACAACTTGAAGGCCCCAAGCCTTCTCCTAAAAACCCAGAGTACAGACAGTTCCTTGGTTCTATCTGCTAGTTTTAAATCAGTGGTTGCCTGATTAGTTTCTAGCTAGTGCCAGATATGTACCTCTTACCTCCAATTAAGATATGGGCACTCTGGGTCTACGTACTTATACTCTTCTGCTGCCCAAATAGACCAGTAGCCAATGGTATTAGGTTTGCCAGGTTGTGTCATTGCTGAGAAAAGACCACAAAGCCTCCATTCAGGCACATCATACAACCTCTGGTCCTCCTCAGAAAATCCCAGCCAGTTGATTCCACTCAAATTAAAGAGAAACCGTGTCAAATGGCACTTTAAAACGTAATAAGCTAGTATGATTTCTACTATTTCCTTACTAAGTGGCCTTATTGCTACTGTGCTCTCTTGCCCGAAGAGCTATTAGGCTTACTAGCTGTATTACCTACATCATTTTTTAGTTGCTAGCTAGACTGCCGCATCCATTGAAGGAAATGGGTGCTTTTGCTGGTCTAATAAGAAGTCTATTGCCTCTATGCTCTTAAGAAACTAGGATTGCTAGGTGGTGTGATTGTCGTCAATTTTTACCTCCTTATGGTGATTTTATGGAATTACGGCACTTTTTATTTTTCTTAGTTACTAGCTAGTCTGTACCTTTTGAAGATAATGATGCTCTGTGTCCAGGTCTATGAAGACAGAGAAGCCATTGCCATATGCTCTTTGCTAGGTGGTTTCCTTGCCATTAAACATGACTTCTTTTTTTAGTTACTAGCTAGTCTGTACCACCTAATGAAGAATACAGGTGCTCTGGGTCTATCAGCACCACAAGTCGGCGTCCCTCTCCGAGTCTTTGCCATTCAATGTCCCACCAAAAGCAAGTTTGAACCTGCATCTTTATACGATTCTAGACAAATGGAATATATCCCACTTCAAGTACGTTTGTTAGCGTTGAAATCGAAAATACTATTTTCTCATATTTTAGGTTTGGATAAATCCTGTCATGAAAGTTTTAGATTATACGAAAATCACAAGTGAAGAAGGATGCGAAAGTATGAAATGTTTCTCCGCAGAAACAACACGATTTAGTCGAGTTCTTTTAACTGGTAAATCATTTACAACAAATGGAAGAAGCTAATTTTTTTTTATAGGTCTTGACCATGAAGGAAAGGAAAAGAGCTTTGAAGCCAAAGGCTGGTCTGCTCGAATAATACAGCACGAAATGGACCACCTTGAAGGAAAATTTTTTACTGACATCATGGAACCACAATCACTCACTTTCTCCCATTGGCAGATGGTAAATTTCAAAGAAGGAAGAATATATATAACTTATATGCCTAATAAATAAAACATTTTAATCCTTTATTTATTTATTTAAATTAATAATGCGAAAATAAAATCAAAAGAAAAATTAAGCTGAGGTACATATAGATTTTAAATTACCTTTTTTAAATATTTTTCTTCACATCTTAACGATAAAACATCTACAATGCTTTTAAGATCTAATGAAAACTATTACATTGAAAATTTTAGGTTCTAAACTATTTTGAGATCGATTTAAAAACATAGACACGATGTGATATCAGCCGTTATTAGTGCGAATAAAATCTAAAATCGGAAATCCTTTCAGCAATATTAAAATAGCTTTAAAAAACGGGTCCAAATTAGATTTATTTCTTTTTATAAAATAATGAATTTTTAATACTCTGAAAATATTTTTATCTGTTTAGGTGAACCTCTTACCTAAACAGGTAAAGAATATTGAGAAAAGAATTAATGTCGTCGATAAAATTTTACAACCATGACAGCCGGGATTGCTTGTTACCTTGATGTTTTCAGTCTTTGTCATGTTGTAATATTGTCTGCTGTGTTTTCTGTAAAATCGGGTCGGATCTCACTCAAAGGGCTATTAAAAAAGAAAATGAAGCGCAATAGCCATATAGAATGAGATCGTCTGATATGCCTTTTTTTGTTTTGTCGGGTAACATTTAAACATATAGATTTAAAAACATTGACAATGATTAAAAACCATCTTAAGCTTTTCGGTAACATTCTTAGGCCCTTATATTTTCCCTTTATAAGGGCCATCTGTTCAAAAACTTACTTACTTTCCTTTTTTTAAATTATTAATAGAATTTTAACATCTACTAGATGGCTAAACATCTAAAATTTGCAAGAAAAACCATAAGATCGCCGGGTCGGATAATCGAGAGGAAAAGTCCGGGTCGTTAGTTTTCGACGTGGATGCCTTTTTTGGCCGCCACTGGCAACTTTTCTCCAACAAGGTAAGGATTGTATGACTAAAACAAGAATTAAATTATTCATAAAGAAAATACACTAAATACCTTCTTGACATGGAATTTCTTGGCTACCAGGGATTTATGTTCATCCTCAACCTGATAAAAATAAAATAAAAATAATAATTTTTAAAATTTATTACGTGAAATTGTTGGACAAGACGATTAAGGTCAGATTGCGAGATGTCGTTTGAAATGTGGGAATTTCCGCAGTCGTACATGTGTTCTGTATCGCACATGCAGTCCTGCTGACTTTGGTATTCACGACTGAAACTAGCGCTGTTTTCAAATTCTTCCAAACATCCTTCTTCAGCTAAAAAAAATATTTTATCCAGTTACTTTTAGTCTGTTTTTACCAGTATATCCAATAGGGCAGGGGTTAGGTGGATTGCAATAAGCTGGGAGATTGTCTTGTTTTTCGGTTTTTTGATTTCCGAGTACAGGCATCTGCGATTCGTCGTTGTCGCCCATCAAATTCGCCCATAATGAACTATGCTGTAAATATTCGTGGTCTCGAACTGAAGGGGTGTCTTGATAGTCAGAATCCTTATATGATCTCGAAATGAGTTGTAAATAATTCATTCCGGGATCCAAATCTTCAAGGTAGCTTTCCAAATCACGCCCTGTCTTCTCCATCACTTCTCTCATTAGGACATCACTTAAACCATGCTCCTAGTAAAAAAAGAAAATATAAATTTCCATCCTGAACTTGTTCACCTACCGCTTTATATGCAGGGTAGTAAGCCGAAGTGGCTACGGCTAACGCCCCAATTAAAAAGAGGGTTAAAACCCCCATTTTCGTCACCTCACCTTATCCTGAAAAACAATAAAAATTGAACGTATTATAATTTTCTCTCAAAGCAACCAACAGGTCAGAACATTTCCTAAAAGTACCATGACGCCATTTTAAAAAAAGTTTAATGCATAAAAGTGGTAGACAGCAGCACGTTCGACGTACCTTTTTTTTCACATTCAAATATTTTAACTATTATTTTTTAAGAAATTGATAACGATTTCGATTAGGTAAGTCACCTAATTAGGTAATTTCGACAGACATTTCAGATGATAAATAAACCTGGACGTTCTACAAGAGGGCAAATCGTGGGCGTCGAGTTTGCCCCCTAAGCTGAACTGGGTCATGAATTTTCCAAGTAAATATCTAAGTTGTTGCAGTTTCAGTACAATAGAGCCTTAAGGCTTTAAGTGCCAAGGACCCTAATGGAAACCTGTTCTGGATTTCAAAAATAAAGTTGTTGCAATTAAATTATAAATTAATCAAATTCCTGATTTGTGAAAATTTTGAAGTATCGATATATGTACTAACTCACTAAAACTTTAAAAACTACATTTTTTGCATTTTCTGAAAAACTAAAGAAAGGCCAAAATTGGTGTAAAATATTGGTGAATCAAAAGCCGTCAGTAGCTGGAGATTCGCAGCAGATATGCTAAGCCGAAAGAGACTTTTTGTTTGGCTGACAACAGACAGAATTGACAATACTTCAAAATTGTAGAATTTATTGCATTTTGACCATTAAAATGATTCGCAATATGTTGCAGGTTGAAAGATAAAAATAAAAGTTGGCATAAAATGTGCTTTAAAAGTATTATCCAGATGTTCAAGACCTCTGACCTTCAAGCAAAGCACATTACGCCCGTATGGCACCACTGTATTTGGAAGGTTCATCACGAAATAGATTTATATTAGTTTTGGGAGCTTTTAAATTTAAGCCATGCGAAATGTTCTTTGCATAATGCGGGTTGTAATCTTCTCATTTCAATAGCGTACACCTAAATAGCTATCAAGTATAACAGCTACAGCACCCAGAAATAGAGATATCTTTTTTCTAGTGGCTCCCGGCTTCCATTTTTGGAAGATTCTTTACGATGGAAGAAACCAATGAAGATTTTTAAAGAAGTTTTGAGAAAGATGGGCCATAACAAGCAGTATTTTGAGAAATGTGTACTATTGCATATGTTGTTAAAAAAAAAATGTTGGAGTAATTTTACAATGTAGAGAAGTGAAAATTTGATGGAATGAGTGAATTGAAATATGAAGTGCATATTTTTTAAATTTTATTGATTTAGTCAAAATTTATGTTTATGCTTACAGAGGAGCCACCTGTTCGAACCTTAGTCCATCAAGATGGTGGGTGAGACTGTGTCGGTCGGGGGGCCCGTTTTCTCGCCTATTGATCGCGCGGGGCAGCCCCCATTCATAAACGGCGGAGTGCGGAAGTCGGGGGCATGCGCTCCCCCGCCTGAATATGACGTCATTCCGACCGTTCTCCTCTTTACCCTTCGGTGGTTTATGATCCCTAAACCAATTATTTATCCGGTTGACCCACCTAGGGGTTTTTCTCATTGGCTCCAGACACGGGAATGCTGGATTCACACGGACGAATTGATTAGTCGCATCAACTCCGTCATCGTATTTCATTGGTGGCCATTCACAAAGTACCCTAACCTAGTCTTGCAGGGTTCCTTCATTTTTAATCAACCTGTCGAGATTTATCCTTTCTTTATTTATTGCGACCTAGTCTTCTCTTTTTCAGAAGATTTTTCTCCCACAAAAGCACGATACAGACAAAACATATGGTCTCTAGGATGGTGTTATCTTATACTCCCATAATAAGAGCTTATGATAAACCTTGGAAAATTTATCGTTTTTCTAAAAAAAAGGGTGTCATTCGGGAGCTAGAAAAGCATGAAAATCTACCTACACCTCAAGGACCTTTGGGAGAGGCTCCTGTCTCTTCCTCTTTTCACTTTTCCTCTACTCCCTGCATCTGGTCGTTAGACGACACTTTTCCCGCAGTACTTCCACGGTCACAATTTTCATAAATTTTAAATTTTCTTTAATTCCACCTTTTGGTAGATATCTTGAAAACTCTGAGAGCTTGCTTGAAACTTAAAACCTTTGGTGCGCTATGGCCATAGGTACGATGAATACGATTTTACCAAATTTTAAAATTCCTGCTCCTTACTTGCGGGTCGCATCACTACCGTCTTCATAGATGTGATATAAATTTTTTTTTGACTGCAGAAATTTTGGCTGATCATGCCCGATCTGGCTGGCGAAGACAATTTTTTTACCTAGTTTTTGACAGCTGCCATAAAAACAAATTAAATTGCGCTACTTTAAGTTCCTATCTAGGCAAATTCCAGACCTGCACTATGGCCAAAAAATGACAGATCGGAAAATTTTAAATTTTAATCGAATGAGGAAAGAACGAATAAAATTCTTTTATGATCCTAACTCTATCTAGGAAGGGATAAATAAACCTCTGATACTCTGAAGTTTCCCTGTCTTCCAATAGATTGTGCTTTTTTTGATAAAAATATTTAAACTTACATGAGATTTTATGACCATTTTGTGATCACAAAAGTTTATAATTAATATTTTAAATTGATTGGGAATATGACATTTTCATGATCCAGCCACAAGGTTTTTAACTTCCTTAAAGAAGTTATTGTGATACCCTCCACGTCAGGATTACCCGTCGGGTTTTTGGGGATGGGTCTTGCAGACCCCGTAGGATGAATTCGAATATGGATCTATACCGATCTCAACTTTGTCTGTGGTTCCGGCCGGCCGTAGCATTTTTTTCCGGAACCCTTTACGGCCACAGTTTTCATCCTATTTTCACACAAATTTCTTTAGCCGGTGAAGAAGAATGTAACGAGGGCGATTTTTGAATTTCGAAAAAATGGCGGAGAAATTTCATTACTTATAATTTTTAGGCTTTCCTTAAAACATTGGCTTATTTGACTGAATTTGAGCGTTTTTCTTAACAAATTATATCATTGTTGGCCACGAAATACCCATTATTATTTTAAGCCTTCATTGATCTGCTGTCTGCTGTGGCGTCCGTCCGTCCTCCTGCGTTCCTAGCGCCTGAATTGCCTCCTGGTCGAGACTTTACAAGTACTTCGATGATAGCTTAACTTTATTGGGAGCCTAGACTTGAATTCAGTTCGTTTTAAACAATTTAAAATTTACGACCCCTTTTTTAATTTTCCCCATTTATTCTCAAGAGCAGTTGATGACCACTTGAATCAATATACAAGCAACTTAGGCAATCTCAAAGGGTTTAACCCCACAACAAAAAAAATGTGGGTGGGGTTAACACGTGGAATATTGTTAACACAAATTAGTCATGTAGTGATACGGGATACGTGTAAGCTTAGACGATGTCAAAGGCTTCCATCCAAAACAGATAACCCTCGTCACGCTCGACTAATTCGGATTAAAATTCTTTTTGAGGTTTTAATTTCTCTTCGGAGTTTTTAAAAATTCAGTAGCGCCTTGAGAGGTAGAAAGGTAATGGACTCGGAAGGGAATATGTAAACAGAAGGTTAATATAAGCCAAGCACGGGGAAGGGCCACATGTGCTCCAAACGTAAATATGTGCATGTTTAGCTAAGAAGGCGTCTGCATCAGCCAGCCTTTTACTCACTCACTTAATCCACCTTATCATCCCATTAAAATCTAGTCATTTATTCAATATTTCCTCCACTAGAATCTCTATTTTATAAATCAGTGCCAAAAGACAGGTAGAAAAGATACTCTCAAATAGGTCGTAGACCTTCCGTTGTCCGTTGCACCGTCCGTCCGTCCTCCGGTAGCGTTTGCACCAAGCACCTGAGACTACTGGTCATTCTTAGCTTTTTTGTTTTGAGAGTATCGAATCCCAAAGTCCTCATATTCAGTCATAGAAAAAGCTTAAAAGTGCATCAGTCTCAGAGGCTGTTAGAGGCTCCATTACTTTGTAGAAAGAATATAAAAATCCGTTTTTCTTGCAGGTACTAATGCCATTAACCTAAAGAAAGGAGCCAATAAAAGAGATTTTTCCCCCATTTAAATGAATTAATAATCATTACAAACATAAGATACAATTATTACCTTAATTTGAATGGAGGATGTCAGTAATAAAGGAGAAACCGTTAAAATTTATTGATGCCGACGTTTTAAAAAAGAACCTTTCATTAAATAATATCCTTTTAAGCGTCGAGGAATCCATCTGTCGGCCCAATTAGTCTTTTATTATCTTCTCTTCTGAAAAGAGAGAGAATCCGATGAAATTTATAATCATTAGAATTGAAAATCGATTTATTAAAGATAGAAAAAAACACCAGGTTTTTGTTCCTTGGGGAAATTTAGAGGTGTTCTGAGTATGGTGGAGTTTAGGGTCTTAAAAACAAGTTTGTTTGTGGAAACGCCTATTTTTGATCTGAAAACGCAAACATTTAGGTGAATTAACTTTCTTACTCTGAAGCTCTGCATTGGAACTCCTATTCTATCGGTAATTATTCACCGAAAACATGGGGGATTTAGGTCTTGATATCAAGGGGTGCGAGAAGGAAAGAAGGATGCCAGGGGGACGGCGGAAAACTTGATAAAAAATCGCTGGAATCAGAGAAAAGAAACCCAAGATTATGATTTTTGATGGGACCTTGTGCACCCCGACCCCTATGGGTCTATTGTGCGTCCCGCTTGAAAAATCAGAGTTCCCCGTCCAGCCCCAGGCTCTTAACTAGCCTCCAGAGGCTTGACTTCTCTTTGTATGGCGCAATGGGCTGGGTATTTCCTCCCCTAGACTCATGAACCTCATCCGAGTTAGGCCTTCGCGATAACGGAGGACGTGCTCCGCCGTCTCCTCCTCTAAGCAGAAGCGGCAAGTGCTCTGTCATTCCCAACCTTTGAAGGTGTTTGCGGAGTTTGCAGTATTCAGTCAGCAGACCCACTAGGATCTTAATCCTACCCTGTCTGAGCTGAACTGCTGTGAGGCCATGCCTTGGGCCGTCAATGTTCGCTTGGCATGTCTTTGACTTTGAGCGTAATGCCATCTCGTCAAAGTAGCGGAGAGAATTTGCCTTTTAAGCTCTCTCTTCACACTCCTAGAAATGTGACAAAAGGGGCCAATCGGGGTCGTTTCTGACCCCTTCCGGGCCAGTTCATCGGACTTCTCATTGCCCCTTAGCCTCGAGTGTCCTGATCCAGCTCAACAAAACTGACCGGCGGATATCTCCCCCAAGAACACAAGGCCATTCCGCACTCCAACCGAGGTGTTTTCCGGGCAGCTAATGCTTTCAGTACGGCCTTGCTGTCGGAGCAGATGACTATTCTCTTATTTCTTAAGCCCAATCTGAGGATCTCCTTAGCTGAGTGTTTAATGGCTATTTTTTTCCGCCCTGAAGACAGTGGTGTACCGTCCCAAGCAGACAGTCATTTCAGCATGTCCATATAACCCGGCTCCAGTGCCATCGGTGTACCAGACAGAGTGAGCGTTTAGGAAACCCAAAATAAAAAGCGTTTTTTAGTCTTCAAAAAACGAGATATATCCCCCATTTTGAGGAACAGAAAACCCCGTTTGTACAAAATTTTTGGCAGTTTTCTTCAGTTTTTTTTCTTGACAGAGAGAACCCATTATATTACACGATTTTTAAGAAGTTTCTTAGGTTTTTTTTCCCTGTTTTATGATCTTAAAACAAAACTTAGGCCAAATTAAAAAGGAAAATGAAAGTTAAAATTAGACTATGATATATTGTTTATACATAAATATACGATCAAGAAAAAACGAAAAATGATTGGCTGGCTGTCTTTGATGCACTAGTGCGAAATAATCCGACGTTAGGTCAATTTAAGGCAAAAAATGGAAGATTCAAATTAGGCACCACGGGGTTGACACGTGTGGGGCTTCGCCGAACGACTTCCCAGGGGGATTAAAACACTCCCATTAGTCAAGAGCTTCGACATCATTTATTCCCCTTCAGTTTTTAAAAATATTTTTTAAATAAATATATTAAAATGTATCCCAAAGAATAATGAATTTAACTCGGAAAAAAATTAATAAATGAAAAGATCTCACGGTTATTATTGAGTAGGTACGAGCATTAATTAGAAACTAAATTATTTGTTGGGGAAACAACTTTATCTTTTATAATTGACACGTTCCTGTGAAAGGAAAGAAAACAAAATAAAAAAGTTTCATTTTTAAAAATTTTTAAATGTTTGTTTCACCATAATTTAAAAGGGGGCCATAACTTTTTAAAAAGGTATACAAACGGGGCACGTCTATCGAGGTCGTATATTTAGCCCTCCTGTTTCACATCTACACCGTTATTGAAATGGCCGAAACTTGTCAGGATCACGTCACAACAAATGCGTTCGAGAAAGGGGTGTAAACAGTCGATCTAAAAGAACGTTAAATATTATATCAAAATGGGTCTAATTTTTGCCACGGCGCCGCCAAGAGTACCAACTTTCTCAGTTATACTTCCCCTCTGTTATACTTCCCCCTCTGTTATACTTCCCCCTCTGTTATACTTCCCCCTCTGCTATACTTCCCCCTCAAGTTTTCTAAATTTTCTTTTTAATATTAGGATAAGAATTAGTAGAAACGCCATAAAAAAAAGTAAATTCATTGTGTTGGTGAGGGGGGGGGGAAGGATTATTGGATGAAAGAAGGTTGGTAGCCCTGTCTTCCCCCACCCAATTTAGTTCTCATCCTTTCGATCACCGGTCAATCTCTCGTTCCTTCAGATTTCTTTTTGTACAATAGAGAAAAATATGTAGATGATTCTAAACTTGCGTCTAGAGTAAAATAATGTTATTTTATTCAAAAGAAATTTGAAATACTATTTTTATACAATCCCGGCACGTTTGATTTTCTTCAGAAGACCAGCTCACAAAATTTATCGTATTTTCGTTTCCCTTTTCATTTTTTTCCCCATCCTATCCTGG
The DNA here is from genome assembly GCA_014119065.1 of Orius insidiosus. Taxonomy (NCBI): domain Eukaryota; kingdom Metazoa; phylum Arthropoda; class Insecta; order Hemiptera; family Anthocoridae; genus Orius; species Orius insidiosus. The sequence continues at coordinate 40,431 of JACGAQ010001402.1, read as the reverse complement.
ATTTTCTGCGAACTTCAAACAGTGAGTGTTCTTAAACACATTTTGTGGTGTTGGGTTTGAAATGTTGGAAAAGATTCCAATTTCTCAAAAATACAGTCCACATTTTAGTTCCGTTCAATTTCAAAATTAAAGCTTTTCGGATTGAAGGGCTGGAATTCATTATTAAATTATTTATTAATAAATTATTAACAATAAACGAGAAAAATAGATGATTTTTTACGAAAAAATTGGCAAAGTTTCCACCTTCTCCCCCCCATTTCCGACAAGCTTGAACATGCAAGGCAGGCGTTGGTAAGCGTTCAATTGGTGTTGATGGTTTTCTGTTTAGTGGTGAATTTTAGTCGCCATTTTGGTTTGTTGAAAATCTATTTCTTATGTTCATTTCATTTTAACTTCCTTAAAGAAGTTATTGTGATACCCTCGACGTCGGGTTTTTGGAGAAGGGTCTTCCAAACCCGGAGGGTCAAATCATTGATCTTTACCGATCTCAACTTTGTCTGTGGTGCCGGCCGGCCGTAGCATTTTTTCCGCAACATTTTACGGCCACAGTTTCCAACCGATTTTCACCAAATTTTCACACAACCTTCCTGAATAGTTGAAAAAGAAATTATCGTCTGCGATTTTTGAATTTCGAAAAAATGGCGGAGATTTGCACGTTTGAAATTTTAAAAACTGCGCTGCGCCGAACCGTTGTTCCGATTTTCACCAAATTCTCACCAAATACTCCTTATATTTTTAAAAAAATTTTTAGTGTAAAAAAATTATCAATTTTCTACATTAATTATCATATTAGTAGGGAGAACCACTGGGGCTTGTGCGAAAAACTTGGGAGTCCACCCGTTACGAGAGAGACCTCCCTTGGGCGAAAATCCCATTATTTCTACCTTGATACTTACTAAAAAATTTTTGAAAAAAAAAAACTTCCCTTCTTTATACGAGTACTTCCCCCTCCGTTATACTTCCCATCCTTTATATGGAGGGTTCAGAATACAAGTGAACCAAGTCCACTTTAGCTACTTTTGAGATACAGAGGTTTAAAGTTAAAGCTTCATATAGAAATTACATTACATAACAGTAGAACTTCCTGCTGCCAAGCGAATATTATTAGAACTAGGAATTTTGGTTCATTATTACACTGAAATTTTACATAGTTGGAGCATGTTATAGCGTTGCTAACTCAAAAATGACCAAAAGTGGACTTGGTTCACTTGTATTCTGAGCCCTCCATATTTCCCCCTCCGTTATACTTCCCCCTCTGTTATACTTTCCCTCCTTTATACCTCCTTCTCCGTTATACAGTTATACTTCCCCTCAATTATACTTCCCCCTCCGTTATACTTCCCCCTCCTATATTTTTACTTCTCTTTAAGGAAGTTTTCCTTGGAAGCTCTTCAAACTAGTACTTTCGGCTCTGGAGGAAATCGGAAGGAGAAAATATTATGCATTTAACCAATAACTTTTTATGGATTAGGACCCAGATGACCAAAGAAACTTCATAAAAAAAGACGGCCGTCACCGGCCATCTCGGCTAAGATGAGGCTTATGTAGACCCAGGAAGCTCTAATGCTTAAACATTCTTTCATAGCTTTGCTGATTTTAGCTCAAATAAATTTTTTTAAATGCACTAAACTCTTCAAGCTAAAGGACGGTTGCCTAGGAAAAAAGAAGACGATATCAAAAAAATTGCTTACGTCTGAATATGAGAGAAGGGATCTGGGAGATCTTGAATGGAGTAGTAAAACTCCCCTTCTCGTCCACCCCACCTCCTTCAAACCGAACAAGAGCCAAACATAGCGGCGTTTCAAGCCGCCTGCCACACGCCCGCCGCCCAGTCATCAACCCGATATCACACAAACGACTCCGAGCAGTTCAAAAAAAATTTTTTTTGCCGCGTTCCAATGTGACGTGTTATTTTTCTATCAGGTTTCACAATTTTTTTTAAGGTACGTAATTTCAATAATCTGAAAATACAATATTCAGTTAATTTAAACATCCTAAAAACTAAAAAAAAAAAAACCACTAAAAAAATTTATCATCATTTTAAAATGTCAGAACTAAGCGTAAAATTAAGATTTGATTGGGGTCACATCTGCTGGGGGAAAAAAATTGACCAAATTATCCGTTTTAAATCGAAAATAAGCCCAATTATTGTGGTCATGTCCGTTGGGAACCATCCTAAACGGTACGTCTTGACATACCAATTTGGAGAAAGCCCTATTGCCCTTTTGAGGAAGAAAGAATTTTTTCCCGAATAACTTTTTAATATATCTTTCACAGAAAAATAAACCATTGCGTAAAAATTCAACTTTTCAACACTTTAATCCTTGGAGATTATGTTAATATCGTGATTTACACCTGAAAAAATAAATCTGTCGAAAAAAATAAGTTATTTCTCTAAAGATGAAGTTATAAACGAAAATTTTATACACCCTGAAATATGTAAATTAAAGATTTATAAGTTTCCAATTTGGACAGAGCAAACAAACCCTGAGGCGATATTTAAATTTATTAACCCCTCGGCTATTTACAAACATAATAAATAAATTAATACGAAAATTGGGGAAATTCTAAGCTTTCAACAAAGATTTTTAAAAAATCTGGTTTGGAGAACCGCCTTTCTCTTTAAAAATAAGAAGAAAAAAAAAAGCTTGCTTTTTAAAAATATTAATAGAGCGTTATGCAAAAATCGTAAACTGGTTTTTAAGTCTATTTTATGCACTTTTGCTTACGAGGGAACTAAAAATATTTTTAGAGTGGTATTAGAGCATGAAAAAGGGCTTTTTTTCCCCTTCTTTTACGGCATGTAGTAAATAATTAAGCGGCATAATTATGTTACACTATTATTTTGATAAAAATTCGAACGTTCTTTGGATTCCCAGGGCTATTTTATCTGAGATCTTGACCATAAGCGGAAATGACCGTTAGAGAAAAAAAAAATTAAGGCTCTGCTACCTTCCAACACCTTTTGTGGAAACGAAAAACGTTTATGCCTCGAGAAAAAAACGTGTCAAAGTACGATCACGAGATTGATACATTGACCCAATTTACTGCTTGGTTAGATGAAACCGTACAACATAGCCTATCTGCTTCTTCCAATGATTTAAAGCCGAAAAAGTACCTTATAAAGTTTGACATTCTTAAACGTCTGTACCAAATTAGACCCCCTTTGATTTTTATTTATATCCGAGACTATTATTGCCATAAATTCGATACCCATAAAACTCGTGACGGAGACGTAAATAACGTTTTAACGTTTCGGACTAACTGGGAGGCTATTTTGTTCCGGTCTCTTATTTTTATCCTGATATTTTTTTTATTATAAAGCTTTCGGCCAACTGAAAAGAACTTTAAAAATTGGCTTTAGATACGAAATTTATTCCAGTCTAGAACTAATGAATAGGATGACCGAATAGTCTTTGTTAATCTTGTCCTGTGCCCACGCAAATCTTGCTACTAATTGATGTACTGAAGTTGACTTTCTAAGCTAAATAAGGGAACAAGTTTGAACCGCTTTTGAAAATAATAGACATGAAGGCTTTCTAGTGCAGAATTCGCTGATGAACTGATTGATCACTTAAATGGAATATCAGGCCAATGGATAGAATATCAGGAAACATTCCGTCATCCTTTGATGTCTAATACACTTGAGCTGTAAATTCCAATGCAGGTATGACCTCAAGATTAAAAACTGTATTGATTACTGCCTTTTGAGAAGCGAAGGAGGGGTTCTCTATTGTTTTCAGTTTTCTCGAGGGCACATCTGCCGGCTTTTTCCGCGCACGAGTCCTCACACATTAAAAACAAGTCTTTTTTTAAGCAGATGACACAAAAGAGACGAAAATACTAAAATTTACTCAACAGCTGACATCCTAATGAGAGCAAGTGTGAAGGCAATAAAGTAAAGGGAGGAAAACTCGTCGCTACACGTTTTTTTACATTTGGTGTGCAGGCGTCCCTTTTTTTAAGAGTTTCGGTGGTTACATTAATCCAATAATAAATCAAGGGAAGACTCTTGCGGGTCTAACGGTCGTTCATTAAAGAAGAGGGACCAACATAAGGAGAAACGTGACAGATATACTGTGACAGACTAATAGGTTTAACTTGAACGTTATTGCCCTTAAAAGAACTAATGGGAAACAAGCAAATAGAAGTAATAGGTACACTTTTTTTTTTGGATACAGCCAGACTGCATAATTCCATATGGTCACTTGCAAGAAATATTGTCGAGTCGTGATGTAGACTTTAATCTTATCACATTTCGAACTTTAAAGATTCATTCCGATATAATCGACTTCATGACCAAGCATAATAATATAAAAATAAACTAATAAATTATTCCGAAGCTCCAGACATATTTTTTTTTCCTATATAATCGAATTACGGACCAGAACTAATGTTAAACTCGATTTACAAACAGCGTGACCTATAAATTTTGACTTTTGAAGTTTATTTTTTTATTTAAATAAATAATTTTGGTCGGATTTACAGGGATTCGGGGGCGTTTTAAATGGTGGCAGTAAAAGCTAAACAACGGAGTCGTAAAACGGCAGAGGTTCTTGTTGAGACGCATCTTTCGTCATTGGAAAAGAGGGCTTTTTATTCAGCCTTTACGCACATAGACAATAGAAAATCCCCTTCCCTTTTAAAAGGCTCTTAAAAAACGCTTTTGTAAAATGCCTTTCTTCTGGGCAAACAGGCAGTGTTTGGCGGAAGGTATTTAGGAAAAGCGTCGTTGCAGAAACGGCCGTTGAGCTCACAAGACTGGCTTGCACCGGTAGAGCTACAGTAACTGAAGTTACTCCTTGACTGAGGATACTCTTTGACCTTGAAACAATTGATACGTCTTCAACTTTTCTCATGAAGGCATTGGCACCAGCTGTATGTACCTGGAGCACAAGGAGTGCCTGGGCTGTGGCTACATACTTGAGAATTCAAAAAATGCCCCAAAATCTGTGTTGATCTGCTTATGTTTTCGTCAAAAAAGAAATCCTCTTCTACTAATCGACAGACGGAAATCCATCAGGAGGCCGTAAATCCGCACAAAACCCTCGGCTCTAAACTTCCTAAGGATTTTCATTAGGGAAATAGAGTCTTTATTGTTGAAAAGGAGGGTGGGTCCTCCTCTAGGCGTAAACTGCAATTCATTTCCCCTGGAGTTCCAGGGAAGCTGAGATACTCGCCTCCGATAGTGCCACACTTTACGACTATCGTTAATCCCCGGTGCGGGAAAACGTGATTTGAGGAGAGGGGGTGCGAATCATAAATACAGGAATGACGAGGGTGCGTCACAAACGTTAGTCATCGAATGAAATACTCCCATTTATTTTATCTTAACCGATTCTTCTGACACGAATCAATTGCGCGTCAATGGGGAAAGAGTGCTCAACGTCAAAAAAATCGCTCGTGTGATCTTAAGGGGGTTTGGGCAGCAGTCCGCCCTTCTGTGGTTTTAGAAAGAAAATAGACAGCTTAGAAACTTTCGCAGAAGAAAAACAGATCGAACAAAATCCCACGATTTTATTGCAACTTCCCCAAGGGCTTTTCTGCTAGTTTCTGATCGTTTTTTTTGTGTTATTTGGGTTGAGCTCCTGCTGGTAGCTAATATGGAGATATCAATGCTAAAAAAAATGGTAGGTATTTCTTAAGTTGGGATTGAAAAGAGATGTAATTCGCCGTTGTTGATTTCCCCGGCGTTCAATCGGAATAAAAGGATCCTCCGACTTCATCTTATAACCATGTCGAACAACAGAATTTTCGCATAAACGAGATCCTGTTCGCGAAATGAAATTCCCACATCTGTGCCTTTTGTCAGAAGGGGGTGGCATTATATAAATGAAAGGCAGATATCTCCCTTTTTCCCGAAGTCCTTTCCCTTTTCTTCAATCCCTCATTGAAGTGCCTTTTAGGATCCTTTTGTCCCGAACTTCCGGGGTTTCAAACTCACGAATTTTATAAACGAAACTGTTTTCTTCAAAGTAATTAAAGAAAGAAAAAAATCGATTTTTTTCGAAAAGGGGGGAGATTTTAAGCGGATACGGAAACCTTGTAGGACTCTTAAGAGGTTCCCCTTTTTACTTTAAAGCGTCGGAGGGTGCTCTGCCCCTTTTAGATATCCGTTAAGAGACGCTGTAGTAATTATTCAGAATGTCACTGGGTCATAAAACGTGATTAGAAGGGCCCAACCCTTGCCCCTTAGTCCCGTGATTATCGGCTAAGCTCAAGTAATGGCGAGGGCATTTTAATGGTGAAACCTAATGGCGATACTCACCCCCTGCTTTGAAGATGGATTTTCAGACAAATAACTCAAACAATATGTGAGCTCATTACGCAATGATTAATGGAAATGGAACCCCTTTTAATTTTTTACAAGACTTTTTAATTTAGGGTTTCTTTTGTTTTTTTCTAGATGGAGAAAAGACTTCAAAGACGTTCGCTTGTGCCTGTTCCGGCTCCGAGAGTTCCCACTCCGACTTTTCGCACTTCCAGAACGCCGACTCCGCGACCGCCAATACCACCCAAGTAAGAAAGTTTATTAATTTTTTTTAAACAGTATTATTCAAAAAATGCGGGAAATTTGAAGATAGTAGTACACGCTGAAGACGAGAGGTGGAATGTTGTTTCAGATAAAAACCGCTAGATAACACCTCTGTCATGATTCAAGCATTGGGGGATGAAGTGAAAAGACATAAGAGGGTGCCTCAAAGTACTATTGGGTGAAAACGATTTTTCAAAAGTTTCTTTTCTACTTTCAGGGATAATAAAAATTTGGTAGGGAAATAAAATGCTAAATTTTGACGAGGTCGATCCCCCCCTTCGGAATTCCCTGAGAAGGCAGAAAAAATAGGAGTCTCTTCCACAAAATGTCGTGAAAAAGGCTTTCTCCAGATGTAATGGGTTTTCAAATTTTTTTTCGACTAGAACCTTGAGAAAACCCCAGGTTACCGCACTTTCACGGTTTTTCTCTGTTTTAAGACCAATGACCTCTCTTTTACAAAATCTTCCGGCGTTTTCCTCAGTTTTGAACTGAAGTTTTTGGGTACGGCTCTATTTTTCTTTTGAGGAACCCCTTTTTAGATATTTGAGCGCTTTGCGAAAAACTCCCTTTGGTCAACAAAATTTTTAAAAGGGGGTTAGATCCGGGTGTCCATTTTAACTTTGCTGCCTTCCCAGAAAAATCACGTCAAGAAAGATGATTCCCTCAGTTCCCTGTCGAAAAACAGCGAAAAACGCCTTTAAACTGGGAAAAGGCGTTTTTCATCCTAAAGATTGGGAAAAGGCGTTTTTCATCCAAAAGATTGGGAAAAGGCGTTTTTTATCCAAAAGATTGGGAAAAGGCGTTTTTTACCCAAAAGATTGGGAAAAGGCGTTTTTCATCCTAAAGATTGGGAAAAGGCGTTTTTCATCCTAAAGATTGGGAAAAGGCGTTTTTCATCCGAAAGATTGGTAAAAGGCGTTTTTCATCCGAAAGATTGGGAAAAGGCGTTTTTCATCCTAAAGATTGGGAAAAGGCGTTTTTCATCCTAAAGATTGGGAAAAGGCGTTTTTCATCCTAAAGATTGGGAAAAGGCGTTTTTCATCCTAAAGATTGGGAAAAGGCGTTTTTCATATTAAAGATTAAAAAAAGAAGAAAAAATCTGGTAAAACTTGTATTTTTATCAATACATTGAACATATTATTAAAGAAAAAAAATTGGACTTGGAAAAATGGATTTCTCAATTTCCTCAAGTTTCTTGAAGAAGGAAAAACGTTCTCTCCCGCCATCTCCGTATTAAGTTCCGACCGCGATATCTCCTTAACGTCCCTAATTCTTTTACAGGTAAAAGCACACTCGGAAATTGGGTTATCCCCGAGAGTAGGGGGCCGGAAAATAAATAATTTCCCGCCCTAATACCGAGCCCGACCTCAAACCAATTAAGGGACGCCGTCTTTCTAATTACATTATGTCTTTACAGAAATTTAATTTCCAACATTCTAATTTCCAAAATGACTTCTAACACCACCTACTTCGGGATATTTTAAAAATAATTTCGAGCGAAATGAGTTTATTTTGAGTTCATCCCAATTAAAAGCTAATTAATAGTACAATAATTAACTTAACTTGTAGTTTTTGAGGAAGGTATTGTAATACCAGTAGGAGTAACAAAAGGATTCTGAGAGTTAGAGTTGCAGAAGTTGTCTACGTGATCTGCCATCGGGTTTGTCATTAAAATTAAGACAGATCCTCAGGTTCCGGTCAACTTCCGCCTTTTCTATCACCCTCCGCTCTGAATCACAATGGGAACGGCCATCTTTAATCCAATCTACTAACAAGGGAGATCGCAAAGGCGACAAACTGAGGCAACTTGTCTGGCAAACTTTATAAAACAACAAAACCTCCCTCGATAGGGAACGTTTTCGATCTCTTCCCCCATCCTTCGTTCATCCCGGGCGCTTTATGGAAGTTGCAGATTGTCTACCGGGAGTTTAATGACTTCACTGTGCATGGCGCATAATAAAACCGTATGCTAGAATATCGAAATCCCTCACCCCCACAATTCACAAACCTCTCCTCCCCTTTCAAACCGCATCCTTGCCTTATAAAACATTAGTTTTCACCCCTTGAATGATTCAAACTTCGTCTTATTTACACAACCGTTTTACCAATTTTGTCAGCCTATAGTCTTATTAAAAGTGAACTTCAGTTTGTCTACCTTATTTTAGTTAGGTATGGTCATATACCTCCAACCAAGTACTTCAGAGTAGAAATATCTTAGTTTTTGGCTTCTGTTGCCCAAAAAACCCTATTTAACCACATTTTTAGGCGTTTTCATCCCTCTTTTGCCTCAGAAAACCTTAACAGATTTTCACTTTTTGCTCGCTCTTCCCCACATGAGAGTCAGTAATGCCAACCCAGAACCTTTCACCAAATTTTAGGGCTTTTCCTCGCTCTTTCGAAGAAATCCAACTATTTTTTCGGGTCTTTCCCCGCTTTTCGGCTGAAAAATACTCTCTCACCAGACTTTCTTTGTTTTTCCTTATTTCAGTACTCCTGTACATCCGATTTTCCGGATTTTGCGGCCCTGAACATCCCTCTATACGCGATTTATGGGCAATTCCCTTTTCTTCCGGGCCTGAATTCAGGCCCTTTGGCCCTATTTTCACTTGAAAACGCCCAATCCTTAAAAAGCGATCCCTCAAAAGTGTAGACCAATGGGCTTGAAAAATTGAGGTACCTTCCTATTGAAGAAAATTCTTTATAAAGAGGGAAAAGTTAATGATGGCGGTTTCTTTCTTTAAAGAAAGCCGTTTCGAGTATTACGCCTTTGAGGATTTACAGCGTGTCACCCAGCTCATAACATGCAAATCGTGAAGTTGATGCCTGGCCTCGCCTCGGGGAAGATGCGTTCTGAATATTTCATACCGTGGGAGGGAGAGAGAGAAAAAAAGGGAAGAAGAGTGCAATAACCATTACCACCCAGGTGCCCTTCGTTCCATATTGCCGCACGAAACAATCGTCCTTCATAAGTCAGCTGGGAAGACGTCAGAGGGAAAACATGACGGACCTACCTCCCTGATTGATGACGCTTGATGCCCACACAAAACTTAGATTTGTCAAAACTTTTATTAAAAACACTACTTCACTGTTCAAAGGCTTTGAGGGGAGAAAAAAGGGGGAAAGGCCATCTAATGGACCGTCTTCTAAGCTTTCTCTCAATTTCAAGTCTCTCATTCCCACTTATTTACCCAGGTGCATTTTATCAACCCTGTTGAAAACTTGAACTGTAAATTTTCCAAGTGGGGTGAAATTTACGCTTAAATCTTTGAAACATATGAGGTTGAAATGGAAGAAAAATTGAATTTTAGAAAGGGATGTTTACGACTCGGGTGGGTAAGTGGAAGAACGCGATAAAACAATAAAATAGAAACTTATCTCATTATGACTTTCCATCTGTTCAGGGGGAGAATATTGACCCTTCCTACCAATAAACGTACTTAGGAAAAATGGAATTAATTAAACCGATTCTAAATAAATCAGATACGCATTGATCTGAAGAAGTGAAGCACCCCAGGAGCCCTTAGCTTGGATACCGAAGCCCTGATTTCAGGCGAGACCCGTAGACATTTTTCTTCCCTTTCTCCCAAATTCAAGAAACTCCGCTTAGAGGTATCCTTCTAAAACCCCCTTTTCCCCGGATTTTCGATTTTCTTCATCGATCATTGGCCAAGTCCCCCATTTATACCGTTTTAAAGCTTTCCGCTCAGTTTTTTGTACCTAACTTTTTTTTTCGAGTTGAGATGACAGGTTGAATCTTTCAAAAGGCACTGGTTTAAATTGAAAGGAAGCTCTGTGCAAAAATTCAAGTCAATCGGTGCGCTAGGAGAGCCTTTAGCCCTGGCTAACTGAACGAGAAGAAGAAGAAGAACACGCCAAAGGCGAAAAACCGGGTTTTCAGAGCTGTATATCTCGGCACCCTGTATACGGATCGACTTGAAATTTTCAGCATTTCGTCGCGTTAGTTCTAACACCGGATAAGTCATTTTTTTATCAATTTTGAGTTAGACATTGTTTCTGATGGTAAATTTTGTGGTGGATCGAATTCCGTTGGCAGTTTAACCCTAAAATCAACAGAAAACGCGTAGTTCACGATTTAGCCAACAGGTGATGCATTGATTCCAATGAAGTTAATCCTTATTTTGGCTCTCCTGAAAACCTTGGAAAAATGACTTGTCCGGTGTTAGAACTAAGGTGACGATTTACTCATAATGTCGAATCCGAAGATCTGTATCGAACTTTTTGCCCTTTCGGTCGGGTTTTGATTGGCAGGGCGGAACGCTACCGCGTTCCTAGAACCGATTTTCGCAAACTCTTCCTTTCATAGTATTTTCCTCCATCCCTTTTTATCAGACTTCCGGGCTTTTTCATTGATTCTCAGACCTATAAACATCCTTTCAACCGAATTTTTAAGCATTTCGCTCGGTGTTTTGCCCGAGAAATAACCTTCCTAACATCCATAGACAGAGAAACACTATTTTTACTTAATTTCTCAAATATTTACCCCTAAAACCACCTTTCACTCCAAATGTTTGTGCGTTTTTCTTGGATTTTTAAGTTTTTTCCGATCTTAGATTTTTTCTGCCGTTTCTACGAAATTCGAAGGGCGAAATACACCATTTTTAAACTGAATTTGTGGGCGCTTTTCCCCATCTTTTGGCAAAAGAGAAATTTTTAACTTCCTTAAAGAAGTTATTGTGATACCCTCGACGTCGGGTTTTGGGGAAGGGTCTTCCAGACCCATTAGGGTCAATTCGAATATTGATCTACCGATCTCAACTTTGTCTGTGGTTCCGGCCGGCCGCCGTAGCATTTTCTAGTCTTTTTCTAGCCTTTCTGCACCGAAATAATGGTCTCTCTTGTCCCACCCATGTTAAACTCCTCCTATTCATTAATGTTTTGTAGAATTAAAAAATTCTTTTGAGGAAGTTACGCCGTCATTGCTCTAGACAAAAACTTTTTCTACTTTTAAACATTTGTCAAATTTGAATTCCCCACAGGAATAATTTAAGAAATTGCTTTTTTATATACAAGGGAACAATTAAAAAAGGTCGTTTTTTCTTTTTAAGCCCCTTTTGTGCTTGAAAGGAAGGGAAGGAGGGAGAAAAATGACGTAAAGCAAGAAGGGGATTATTTTAACATGGATAACCTCTCGGTCACGGTTCATTGGATGACGTTGAAAGACATAAAGTCTTGTTGACATGTGCTAATACCTTCGGAAAAAAACAGCCTCCCCCCTCTAACCCATATGGGATCTCACGAACCTCTTAAAAAAATCACCTCAAGAAAATATTAAGGGGAGATTATTGCGCCTTTACATCAGCCCTCCCTTTAAGCCTAAGTGTCCCCACTAAAGATTCAAATAAAAAAAGAATTTTCCCATTTTCCCGATTGCCTGTTAATCCCTTTTAAAGGCATTTTATATTCTTTTAACTCAAAGGTTTTTTAATTAATAACTTCTACGGTCAACCTAGAAGGGCTGATTAGATATTTAATAATTAATAAGTTCTTAATTAGTCCTCAAAGGGTTTCTCGTTATAATTATGTATTTCGTCAAAGAATCAAGGGCTTGATTAAATTTTTATGGAGTCATAATAGAAGCCATATTTAATATTCCATAGCTTCTGATTTTTTACCCCCTCACTCAATATTAAAATGAGAAAATATTAATAAATTTTTTTATTTTTCAGACCACGTTTGAATAAAGGATTGAATAATTCAGGGCCGACCAACCAAATAAAGAATATCAACGAAATATGGACCAGAAAAATTTAAAGGTAATTTTATTTTTAAAACAAAACCACTTATTGAAAATTGAATTTAAAATTTTATTTACTTTTTTGATGTTATAATAAAAAGAGAAGGGGAAAACCGTTAAAGTAGATTCAGTTTTTATTGGGTCGAGTGTTCGCGGGATGGAATCAGTTTACCCTCAGACTTGCGAGGGATTTGAGTTCGGAATTTATTGCCTCCTCCTTTCCCGAAGGCGACGGTTTCTAAGAGCTTAGGTTTCGCTAATTTATAAGCGAACCACTTTAAACTATATACCATCCTCTTTGGGGGACTAATTTTATTCAGAGATTTCAACGATTCTTAAAAAAATAAATTAGAAAACCCTGCTCCTTATTATGGGTGAATTTTAAGCTTTTCACCCCTTTTAGACGAAAATTAACATTTTTCGGAATTTCTATTTTGATCGCAAAAATTTCACCCCATGATTTTTTTAAAATTCATTTTCTAAGGTTTTTATTCAAAAAAGGATAATTATTTCGTGCCTTCTGAACATTTTTGCCGTTTTTAAGCGTTTTTCTTGAGAATTTTTGTAATTTTGTACTAAAATTGGCATTTTATACATTTAGGCGTTTTAAACATAAAAGTGAAGTTTTTGACTCTCCATGTGCTAAATGTCTGCGGTTTTTTTTTGTGTTTTGCCTTTTGAAAATGTTTTTATTGGAATTTTTACGAATCATGACATTGAATTTGGGGTGTCGATGATTGATAAGACCTTATCCGGTAGATCAATCAAGAGAAACTCGCTCTATGAATTATGCACCGTAGAGTTTTCAACAATGGAAATGTATTCATCACTTTTCTCACCCCTCGACGACGTGATTTACCAGTTTCCGCCACTGGGAAAACCACTTTATGATGTGAAGGGCTCCCTCCAAAACAAGGGAAAGTACCTATGACATTTAAACGCAACCCTCCAAAACTCCGTATAACTTAGCATATATAGCAAAATTGTGAAGGGTTTTTTTTCCTTAGGTAAAAGGCGTTATTGCTATAGCTTTTTGAAATGTATCATCCAGACTCTGAAGTCATTATCAAACATTGCTTGCTTGGTGATTGCTCCCTTTCGACCCCGCAACTTGAAATCTTCTTAACTAAGAGAAAGCCTTAAAAATTCAAGTCGATAGGTCTTCAGGTAACGGAGATATACAAGTAGTCAATAGGGTATTGCGGCTGTGGAGCAATTATCTTTCTTTTATAATTATCATGATAATGTCGAGTCTTTGCTTTCAAATGCACGTAAATGTCGGAGATTGGTCTGCCTGAAGTTGTGCTGAATATTTTTCTTTTCACCTTTTTCCTTTCTTCCGCACCCTTTTTTTAGTAATAAAGTGTTTGGACGAGATGTTGTGATTCCCTGGGTAGTGAAGGGTGAGTTAAGCCACGAGAAGAGTTGGGTGGGGTCGAAAGTTCGGTCGGCGTTGGCAGGATCGGTGATGAGCGGGGAGAAAAAGGGCGAGAGGATAGCTTGAGGCCATGTGGATTCCACTCTATCTTCTCTCTCACTAATCCGATTCGAAACGTAACGAAATCAGAGTCATACGGGGACCTCACCAACTTCATTTGCAAACCCCCTTCAAGGGGAACAAATCGTTCGAACAAATTTAAATCTTTCTTTCCCTCGATTATTATTCAATCCTCAAATTTTTCAGCTTCTGAAGGGGTGTTAATGGCCGACGGCTAAGTATGAAATACGAGCCGAGCTTTGTAATCATTATTTTCGGCAACGTAATGACCCCTACCCCACTCCAAAATCTACTTTATAATCACCTAGTATGTTTTACCATCGTATAAATTAAACAGACCCCATGGAATTTTCACGCAAAAACGAGAAATTCACCATAGACGAAATGTCCCTTTATTGGCACTAATGATAAAAATGTTATAATAAAAGTCATTTATCTTCGAGGATGAAAGTATAATTTGACGGTTTCTGATTCCATGATTTATGATGCATAATGAATATTTTTAGTCAAGTGGAAATTACAGTGAACAACATGACCAAACTCATATCTCTTTGCCCTGAAGGAACGGAAAATATGTGAGGAATAGACAAAACGAAAATGGTTTTTTGACACTATTGAGACTTGAGAAGCTTCCTCGATGGAGGAAAGCGCACGGTATCTTTTAAATAATCTATTTGAATGTCTAATCCACGTTAGAAGTTGACTCTTTTTTCGTGATTTCCTTTTTTCCTCCCCTTCGTTCCCCTTCAAACTTCAGTCCCTTCCTTGATCTGAATGTCCAATCACAAACATCAAGATTGGCTCAGAAGGGGGAAGAAAAGTGTTATCACCTCATCATCATTCTGATACCTGAATATCTTATATTAGCTCCGTTTGATTTAACGAATTGATTCGGGGAAAAGACAGATGCGTATCCCCAGTTCTTCAAGTTTAGGGGAAGGGAAGATTACGGTCCGTCCGGTCTTGTTTTAGGGGCGGGGGTGGCCAGGAAATGTCCCAGAATTTATTTCCCTCCCCCGTTCCGATCAAACCCCGGGAAACCTCTCACTGTCTTTGCATTATCTCTTCTTCTCCCCAGGCCTTCAGACTGTAATCAATAGGCCACATCCTCACTAATTTGCCAACTGCTCGCCTCCCATCCTATAACTCCCCCTCTCACGGGTCAGTCTACCCGACTCCGAATCTCATTTCCTTTTCTAAGAAGATCCCGAGAGACGCTGAGAGAAAAAAATTCGCTACTTTCCAATTATGTAGGAGACGACACAAAATTAGATAATTAAAATGAAAAGGAGGCTTTTTTGTTTAAGCCTCTATTCGCCTTTTTATAATTTAAAAAAAGTCTGACATATCCTAAAAAGAATCTGATGAAAAATATCTTGCTAAATGATAAGTAGTTTTTGAATGAGCCTTCATTCTATCCTGTCAACATTTTTAAAGTTTTTGGCCGACGATATTCGTTGCTCCAGATGGCAAAGAGACGGAAAAACCCTGTCCGCTTTTATTTACCTTAACGATGTACCTAATTAGAACCCCCAGAGTACTATTGACACAAGGGGGAACATCCCGCACCCTTTTGTCAGGTCCAAATATTTGGTCACACACAACCCCCCTTCTTATCTATTTCCACCCCAGCCTTTTCTGAATATTAAACAATAACAACAAAGCGTAAGGCGTTTAGCCACTTCACATATGGGAGGAAAAAGGGGAGATGAACTTTCTTCGAGTACAAGGAAACTTCAGTTCTGGAATCCGAGGTATCTCTTGGAGTTATTAGGAAAAGCACACGTTCACTCTTAGCTTTCATTTTGACAAGGGGAATGTACAAGCTTGTCATAATGGAATCTCATTAAACAAACATAGCATTTAATATTCACTTCTTGCCTCTTAATTCTTGAATAAAACACGATTTTCAGCCCTTAAAACTTAAAACGTATTCTACTGTTTTAATACAACTTTGCATTTTAAAATTTGATTTTTTATTATGCTCACTACTTCCAAGTCTCCCTATTGTGATCAATGATCATTAAGTGTCCGTTATACCACAGAAGAAGATTTGCTCCAATTTCTAGAAACTGTTGGGTTTTAAATTTTTTTTGTTTTTGATTTGGCTTTAGAATATCGTCGCGTTAGTTCTAACACCGGATAAGTCATTTTTTATCAATTTTGAGATAGGCATAGTTTCTGATGGTAAATTTTGTGGAGAATCGAATTCCGTTGGTAGTTTAACCCTATTACCAACAGAAAACGCGTAGTTCACGATTTAGCCAACAGGTAATGGATTCCAATGAGAAATTTGTCCGTATTTTGGCTCTCCTGAAAACCTGGGAAAAATGACTTATCCGGTATTAGAACTAACGCGACGATATATTAAATTTTTTTTTTCAAAAATCATAAAAATGTAGAAAATCAGAAAACACGTCAATTTTAGGTAGATTTTTAATCATATTTTTTCTGATAAAATAAAAAAATTCGATAAAACGAGTTTGTATACAGATTTATGAATGTTTCTTAGCGCAAAAGCTAAAAGAATTTTTTTCCTAACCACAGTCCATTTTTTGTAAATTGGGAGCAAATTCAAAAACTTGATAAACGGGCCCTGAAGTTACTTTTTAAACCAAAAAATCAGGCGATTTACCCTCTGTCACCTTCACGTGAATTTTATTTATTAAAAATAATAATAAATAAATTTTTTTTAAAAAGATATCAGGGGTTTACTTAATTTGAAAGTTAACAAATAACACAATGGGAATTGGAAAAGTTTGGAGGCGAAGGGAAAATACGTGAGAGACTTCACAAACAGTCGCCTCTACTCTTTGAATTTGATTAAAACCATCTCCCATAGAGCACAAATTAACAAAGTAAACGCATAAATAACGTTTTATCCGTAATCAGTTTTCGGACCTTAATTGAAATATTTTTAATCAAGACAATTTATTTTTTGTCGATTTAAAAGAAGGGAAAAAAAGGGTGTTTTCTTTATGGAGTTTTTCGTTATTCTTTCATTAAGAAAAGGGCACGTGTCCGGACTTCCCCTCTCTTTTCAAATCTTTAATGGATTGATGTGTCGAATGGAAAATATTGAAATATCGGATGTGTTGGGAGTTTTGACAGTCTCTTTTCAGATTCGGCAAAGCGTGAAGTTGGGGCGTTTCTTTTGTTTCTTTTTGTCGGAAAGTCTATAACGAATTATGATTTTTAGGTGAACGAGCTTGGCATCCGATGTCGTGGGAGAGCTTCTGTATATGAGTACGATGTATTCGGTTCAGACTGAATATGGAAAAAACGTAATCGTCGCACGTGAGCTTCAGGCTTCCGCCGCCGCAGCATTTTTTTCGAGGTAAAGAGTCCAAAATCAATTACGTAAATTAAATTCCCCTTCCCCTATTCTCGTTCTTTTGTGCATAGGATGCAGCCATTGTCTCTTCCCCTCAGACATCAACTCGCATCAAAATTCTAATTCAAACTTTGCAATTGAAAGTTTGGCAATTTATAGGCGCTGGGGTTGAGGAGCGAGACCCTTTTCTTCCCCCTTTCGCAGGTCGCAAGACAAAAACCGGCCAGAGGTTAAGTGCTGTTTCCCAAGAAGGGGCTGAACGTTTGTCATTCCCTTTATTTCGTCTCTTCAGGTCTACTTGAACATTAATTTAGCTTGTGGGGAAAACTCGTAGAATATTCTGTCTATTCGAACCCCATTGATTGACTCCGCCTCACAAGCTCTGATTTCGGAATGGAATTTGAACCACTCTGCACGAATTTTTCCCCCCATTTTGCGAATGCAGAGGTTTCTGCATAAACTCGGTCAATCGTTCATTATCATATTGTCAAATAATTAAACTGGATATCAGAACAGTTAAGCCAGGTGATTAGTCAACCCTTAACGTCCATCTCGCATATGTGGGCCTCACGAAATATTTCAATCCACCTCCTACCGGTCATCCATCATAAAAGGCCCCCCCTCAGGCGAGATATCATCAGAAGAGAAACAGGAGCGAATTAATCAGTCAAATAGCGTGCTCTTTCAAAACATTATACAAAATCCCTCTGAAGTATCAGTGGCATAAGTACTTTTTACTGAAATTCATCAGATTCTGAGAATGGTGGACTAGGGCTTCGATAACGGTTTTAATTAAAAGAGAGTTCATGAGATCCGCTTTTAAGCGAGTTCAACCCCTTTTGCTCTATGTGACAATACAACCCTGGGGAGATTTACTAAAAAGGGATATTTAGAGAGAAAAAAAAATTCTCTCTACGGTCAATTGACTAGACTAATGTCCCTTTAAATGCCCAATAACTTGGAAAAACGATCATCTTCTTTTAGCTAAAGTTTCGTTTTTAAACAAAAGCCTCTTTGCGTCGTAAAATTGAAGAGACGAGTAGTCCCTTTTTCCCCGAGGGTACGACCAATTTTATTGCACCCACAAGTGTCCTGCATCACTGGACTTGTTGATATCTCCTCTAGTTTATCGAGCACCTAATTTTAGATGTTCAAATCTACATATTTTAGAGGGAAGGAAAAAAAGTCCTGGTAAAATATGTGAAGGTTCCGCTCTAGATGGCCCAGATAAAACAAACTGCGCCCATATTTTATTCCCTTTTTTTGATTAGCGTGTTATAAATTCAGAAGGTACTCCATGACATATTGGACCGTCGAGGGAGTGTATCTTAAGAGTGATGTCGGCGTTTATTCGCATGACGACATCGCGATGACTATCGCTTAAACAAGGAAATTTCATGGTATAAATCTACTTATAATAGGCTGCTCGAAAAATAAAATAATAAAACCAAAAATGGGAGGCTAAAATCATTCAGATGTCTTCAATTTTGAGATGGAATTTTTCTGAAATCGTTCCCTCTAAAGCGAGGGATACCGTGTAGTTACGTTAACCTCACAAATTGACCTGATTTTAAGCCCCCAATGTTTTTTTTAAACTTTATCTTCCTCTCAACGGGTCCGAAAATGCCCATTATTCCATCCCATCGAACGCATTTCCGAGTTTCGCTTTCCGCACGTTTAGCCGTTTAAATGGGGGTCTACACAATCAGAAGTTAAAGAAGAAAAAAAATGAAACAAAAGAAGTTCAATAAATCAAGGTCAGTTTTAATAGACGTTGAATCCCCGAACTGTCAAATAAAGATTCGATAAATCTCAGTAAGACGATGATCCATCAATGAGAAAACTTTTCCTTCTGTTGTCACTGGCAGGAATGCGACAGTCAAAAGTTTTCAAAAGTCAATAAATCATCCCTTTTTAAAAAGATACTTTCATTTTTAATTATAAAATAATATTAACAAGGACAATAACAACTTCCTTATCATGGTAACCTACATTGTGATTATATCGAGTTTCTGATTAAACCCGGCCAAGAATATTCCTTCTATTCAAGTCCGAATCGATATCCCACACAAAGGAATTCCCTTTTAGCGAAATTTTGATTAAAAATATTTTTATATTAAATATAAAGTTGTAAAAGTTAAATTTCTCTTCCGGTGATATGTGTTTCGATTAATGGAGTATCCGTGTAGTTCATTAAATAGCGGGAGCCGATTCCATTTCGGTTGTGCGTTTATTGATCTGCCTTCAATATCGTGCCTTCTGATTGAAAAATTTAAAAACGGTGAATGCATCCGAATTTTTTTTAAAGAAAAACAATTTTAAGGACGAAAAAGGGGCTTGAATAGAGGTGCTTCCTCGGATTAACTTAGAGGGCAAAGGTTGACGCGTCCACAAAGATGCTGAGCAGGTGGAGAGGGCTGAGGGACACCTCACCAAAAGCAGTCTGGACGCATCTAATTATCTAATCTTAGCGAGTCAAGTGGCGGACGCATCTAACCAGCACGCACCTCACCTAACCCAGTTGAAGAAATAAGAAGCCCAGTTGCCACGAATTTTCAGGAATTCTTAACCATCCAGAAGGCTGCACACAAAATTACAGCACCGCAGGAAAATTGATGATTTTCTATTTAAAAAACAGCCACATAAATAATTCTCAGACGTGAAAATTAAGAGCGTTGAAAGAGGGGAAGCATTTGAGTAAATTAAATTGAGGAGTAAGACATTGCAGAGGGGTGGACCGAAAGGCTATTTTTCATTGGAGCGGACACGTTGCAGAGGAACTGCAAGGGTAGAATGAAGGGAAGAAGGAGGAAAAAAAAAACGAAGAAGGGTCTTGTCGTCTTCGCTTTGGAAAATACGAGTTCCGCATTCTAATGAAGAGCTTTTCTCCGTCTCAGCTTCCCATTTAAAAAGGGGAAATTCCTACCTTTAATTGACCTGATCCTTCGAAAATGGAGGACAACCAGCAAAAAAAGTGCATCATGGGAACATCCTGAAACAATAAACGAAGGGGTGACTAACGGTTTTCCTTCTCCGACACATAAATCAACGGGAATTTCTAGCAACATCAGGCTATGACATTGGTACCATCCATAAGGGAATCGATGGCAATTACTTCCTACCCTCTAAATCCTAAAATCACTTACATCCTGTACTGTTTTTTTAATGTTCGTAAGAAGTCTTTTCTCTATGACGGTTTCAATCGATTCTTTTAAAAAACTCATAAAAAATTCATGGCTTCCCGACTGTTTGGCTAATTGAACTCTTCAAGATTGCAATTTGCGTCAGCGGCTGGCAGGTTCTGGGGTCGAATATTGACGTACCGTCTTGTTTTTCTTCTTGAAGAAAACCACGTTTTTAAACATTTTTTTCGTTGCGTTTTTTATATTTCATGCGTAGAGAGGATGTAGGAGAGTACATTTTGTATCCATATGTCATCAGAAACGTCATGTGCGGAATACTAATTCCTACCGCTTTTTCAAATGTTGATGAACTCTCGATGATGTAATTTATTTTACCCTCTAGCCATCAAAAACCATGACATTTTCCTGTTATATGCTGTAAAACATTTTTCTAACCTGAAAACCACGTTTTTCTGTACTTGCCATATCACCGTGGCGGAAAATGGAGTCATTTATAGCTTTCATTGTTAAAATGAGCATGAAGTTATTCACACGTTTTGTTTAATGGAAAAATAGTCATTCGGTTCTCCCTTTGTGGGTCGGAAATAATAAATCTTAAGTTTTTATTAATTAATGTTACGTTGACGCTATCATTGGACGTTTTCGTTACCTAAAGGCCTCCTTATGGACTTTTGTCACGTTCTGGAATTTTTTTTTCTTTTGTTATAACGGATAATAACGAAACAAACTAACTAACAAAAATCTCATTTAATTTTATTTATTCTTTAACATTTTCCTATCATAATTTTTATCGTGTTTTACAACATGCAAATTTGTAGAAGGTAAAAAAAGTCGCACGTGCAGTTTTGGTACTTATGGCGTGTTAACGTGATAGTTTGAAAGAAAAATAGGAGTTTTTAAAATAGAAAAATTCTTCAATTTATTTAGAATTGATTAATGTAAACATTAAAAAAAAAGAGTGTATAAGGAGTGTTTGATGAAAATTTGGTGAAGATAAATCTGACGAAGCTATTTTGGTGTAGAAACACCCGTTTTGTCAGGTGTTCGGGCGTTTAATTTCTATTTTACCGCGTTTTTAATCGCTTTCCTTGATTTTTGGTGTAAAAACATCCATTTTATCCGATGTTCTGGTGCTTATTAATTTTTTGACGGGTTTTAGATCGTTTTCCTCGAGAAAAAAGATTTTCGAACCTTTCTTTACAGTCTTTCGCCATTGGATGAAAATTGGGGTCATGAACAATCCCAGAAAAAATTGGCGACGGACGGCTGGCACCACAGACAATCTTATAATTATCATCAATTTTTCTCTACAGAGACTGTAAAGAGGGGTCCTAAAAACCAAAAATAGGGGTGTCACAATAACCTCTTTTTGAGAAAGTTGCAAGGTCTTAAATATTGAGTAAACTTAAGAAAGTCGGTATCTCGTGTATAAAGTTCTTATCGTATAAAAAGTTGACTATCGCTGCATAAACTTCTTACGTCATAAGTTTGGTAAGATATGGCACGTATCACCAGAATAACCCTAACCCAACATGACATTTCCAATTTGATCAAAATTTCAGTCAAAAATCTGGCATTAAGCAATATCGAAGGGTTTAAACACCGTCCATTAACCAGATCAGAGAATCCTGAAATGTATGCAAATCCGATAGCTTCCATGTGGAACGATTTAAACACTTCCCAACGACCGAACAATGTTATACATCAAAAGCTCGTTGTAGCCTATTTAAAATCAATGTTAAAATAAAATAATTAAACATTTAAAAAAAATAAATTACGCTTTTTAATTAAAATATGAAAAAAGTCATTGGAGGTTCATTAAATAAATAAAATGAAATAAATGTTTACTCGGTGATTTAAAAGGAAAGGTCGAGTTTATTTTGGCCTTTTTGAAAAAGGTTTGGCTAATTAAGCTGTATACTATTGATCAGCAATTGGCGCCCTTTAAAGGATCTTGATTGTACATCGAGGGGAAACCCTGGGTTAATGTGATCACCGTAAAATCTCCCCTAAAACGCCCTGCACTGCACTTTTCTAGTGTGGTAAATTTTTAAATTTTTTAACGTCTGATCACTGGCTAAAAGGATCGCTAATTATGATAGGAAGTCTTTCTATGATCTTGATAGTGGATTGAGGGGGAAACCCGGATTTAACGTGATCACCGGTAAATCTCCCCCTTAAAACGTCCAGCGTGCAATCCCGGACTGCACTTTTCGGGGGCGGTGATAAATGTTCAAATTTTTTAGTATTGCTTTTATGGTAATGATATTGACGGAAGGAGTATATCGAAGGCTCGGATCGCATAAATCAGAGGCTTTCTGACTAGGAAAAGGGGAGATAAGGGCAGGAGTAAAGTCGGGGTAAGCAGTCTTCAAGGTCTGCCTTATTCCTGTACTAGAAACCTTACATATGGATAAACACAATACGACATCTTCCCTCCAAACTTATCCCCACTGTCCATATCGTTTAAAACGATCTGCAGCTCCCCTTCACTTTTTTTAAAGCACCGACTCAATTGTACCAAAAAGTACATTTCCAGGAGGTAAAATCAGTTCTTTTTTTAAAAAAGGATTTTCCAATTGTAGTATCTATCAAATCTAAGAGTTCTTTGCTATTTTTTTCTGGTTAGGGAGCGAAACTTAAGTGGTAGGATTTGGGTTTAGCATTGAAGAAATCCTTGATAAACATCTTCCCTTTTTTTTTCCATTCCCATCTGGATTTAGACGTCTCGGACTTTCTTTGCTCAGCGATTGAGCTCGTTGCTGAGGTAGATACCCTCCCCTTCTTAACCTTTTCCTCGAAAATATTAAACATTTCGCCTATTGTGGCTATTCAACCCTTTTCAAGATGTTTCCGACCTGTTTGCCTCTTTCGGCAAAGTAATCCACGCTCCTTTCGAGTTTCTAATCAACCCAAAAGGAAATATTTTATACGCAGAGTTTGTAAATTATTTGTGAGATCTCTAAGATCTGTGAAAATTTAAATGGAATTTTTAAATTGCTTTTAGTTACTTAATAAAAAATATAAATGAATTTTGAAGATTGATATTCGTCACTTTATTTCAAAGATATTCATATGTAAATGTAGTCGGGGGAAAACTTTTTCCTCGACTTAAGCCAGCTTTAATGAAAAACTTTTTCCTTCCTTTTCTTTTTATCTTAAAAAAAAGAAAGAAAAAAAATTAATGGGGAAGTGGAGTTTCGAATTGTAAACAATAGCCTACTGTTTAGGGCGGCGTAAGGGATCATTTCCATAAGCCGAAGGGATCCTACGCCTCTTGGGTCTGGTAAAATAATTAACCGGGTCCAATAACACAACAATGAAGGCCGGGTGGGGAGGTGTCAGGGGTCGGGAGGATGAATTTGCAAGTCAGATTTTAATGCCTCCGTCGACTTGACCGGGAAAGGGAGAAATCCTTCTATCAAAGTCGTCGGGAAGCGTGTCCAGCATTTATCTCGGCCTTATATTCATTTATGCCTGTTTGAGCAACAGACGTTTTCCCATTTTCCTGCAAAACAATGATAACAAGGATCCCATGGGATCTTTCTATTGACACTGTTTATCAACTTGCCAAATGTCACCCGTCTCCAAATCAATCATCGAAGGCCAAAAACGTATCTCCGAGACAAATGCTCCAATTACAATAGCAAACAACAAATCTACCTAAAACATTAAAATCTTGATTTAAAAAACCGTTAAAACGAAATGAAATCGCCCATTTCAGTCTGATTGAAATGCGCTAATTTACTTTCCACCAGATCAAACAGCCTCCTGGTAAAGCTAACAGAAAAAACGACTTTTAAATTCGTTTCACGTTTTCAAATTATTGAAAAACCTAAGGCTGTGAGTTAAATTAGGCTATTTATATTTCAAGGAGGGAAATAAAGCGAAAGGGGTGTGCTCATGTGTTCGGAGTAGATTTTCATCTTATTCAAATGCATATTGTTCACGTCTCTAAATCTTCAAGAATATTCCCTAACAACTGTTTTCCATTCTTTATATTGTGTCTTTCTTAAAAATGATTAAAAATTAATAAAAGAACAATTAAGGCTAAAAAGGAAATGCGAGGCATTTTTAGGGGGGTTTTACCTGGACGAAGTGGCACATAAAGCTTACGCCCTACCAAACACGAAAACTCAATTTAAAACGTCCTTCCTCCCCTTAAGCCTATAAAGAAATTCTGCATTACCGAAACACGGAAGAGGGATAAAAAAAATGGCAATAAAGACATCAAGGTTTATCGCGTGTGTCGATCGAAGGCGGGTCCCTAGTACTAAAATTTTAGACGTATAAGGGAGAGAATTGGCCATTTTCGAAAGATTTACAAAGGGAAGTATATTAGAAACGTATGGAAAGCAGGCACGTATTGATAGACCTTCTCTTGTCCCTCGAATTGTCAACTGGGGATTGGGTTAGATAAATAGGAAGGCATATTGCATTGTCACCCCCGTCCCAATCGGCCGCGCTCGCTCGTTTCTGCACATGTGTCCCAAACCACTCTATTTACATGCATTATATATTGTTCGAATATAACAAGAGTCTCTTCGAAAGCTCGTATAGGAGACTCGTAAACAATTTCGAAAAATTTTTTTTTACTCTCCCTACGAAGCAGTACAAAGCATTAACTTCGTGGTCCCAGGTGGGCGCGCACTTCACAGCAACTTTACGTTCGTGATACGTGAGAGGGGGAAACTCCTTTATAAATTCGACCAACTTTTGTTCTACTCTTGGGGAAAACGTTGTTTTCACGTCTCTTTTAATAGTAATAAAACTAATAAAACTTAACTTTTTGACCAGTCCTTTTGATGAAGCATCCACTCCTAATGTGAATTCTTTCCCATTTTGGGCAGGTTTTTGAAGCCCAGTATTTAGGTACTGCAAAATTTTGGTATTATATTTTTTATAAGCTGCTTGAGATTGCTGCTATAGATTTTTAAAAGAAAACATACATGGGAAGTGAGGGGCATAAGAAATGTAATGCATATGTATGGACTTTAGCAAGTGAATCCGAGGCCTAGGGGTGGGAGCTTTTAGAACAATAGGTTGAAGACCTTTTTTTACCGAGTCCCCACAGCAGTAAAATCCCCAGTTGACTTTTTATTATTTCGTATCCCCGACGTCTCAACCCTCTTACCGCAATGATTGCCGGTAAGTCCCCTCCGTCTGATTTAATCCGACTACCCCTGAAGCTTTTACGACGCCCTTCCCGCAAAGTTGAGTTTAACTCGACGACATTCCTCTTGAGCGTCCGCTTTCCCCTTCTCCCCCCGTTCCTTTCCTCAATTGTTTCTCTCGGGTGGGTTCCCATTTAAAAAACATTCTAAATTTAATTAAAACTCTTTCGCGGGTTCCTCGAGGATTCCGGCCCGTTGTGGTTTTAATCCGTTTCGATAATTAAGACATTTTAAATTACGCTTCTTCATTTATTCGACGAATTTTCCTCTTAAGAAAAACGTTAACCCTCCCAAAGGTAATTATTTAAAATAAATTTTTACATCGTCCCAAAAATCCATATTTTTGAGCCTGAAAATCATTTTTTATGAAAAAAACCTCAGAAAACAGCACCTAAAGTTACCTTAGAGATGGGAAGTTACCAACCAATCTGAAAAGGGTATCCTCGACCAAATAATCTAATAATTTTTTCAGAAAACGCCAAAAAAAATTTTCTTGAACTTCTAAAAATGCCAGGTCAGGTTTTTTTAGCAGAAAATCGAGAAAAACCCTCACAAATCCATTTTTTTTTCGTTGCAAAAAAATAGAAAATACCTTTAAATGGGTAAAAGGGGGCAAAAGATAAAGAAAAGCGACCCAAAATGCTGGGAAAATGTAGTTTTTTTCCCGCTGTGTTGGTATTGGAAACAGACCGAGGAGCCCAAAATTGATGTTTTTTGACCAAAATTGTTGTAAACTCCTTGAATTTTTTTAAAGTCCACAAAGTAATTTGTTTTCATTTAAACTCTGGACTTTTAAACTTCGTTTGTCTCATTTGGTTTCTATTGTTATTTATTTAAGTCACGAAACATGATGGCGAGACCGAGATTGCCGTATTCAAATTAAAAAAACACAAGTTACGTACGGAAATGAATTTTTCTTAATTTACCCTAGAACGTGTATTTTAAAATGGAGGTTGAACATGCGGAGAACGCGATAAATCCGTTTTTCTGGAACCGGAAAACGAAGATTCAGCGTTTACCATCCCCTTATGCTAGTTTAGGGCTTTTCCTATTTTACGAACGGGGATTTTATTTTGTTCTCAGCAGATGGGACAAAGTGGCAATTAAATTTCGTTACTTTTTATACACTAACAAAACCTTGAGAAGGGAAAGGGGTAAGTGAGTGATAGTCTACTGCAGCGGCCCAGTTTGCAATCGATATCATTCTTCGGGCGAGGGGCGAGGCGGGCTGTTGCAGAAACGGGGGTTTGACGTCCATATCCTTCTGCGCACGCTCCAGGAGCTTCAAACTTTTGGAACAACGCTGTTGAGTACATCGGGGCTTAAGGTTTCCTAGGAGGACCCCCTCCAGTACATCGAATCAGGACCTATCATTGTTTGTACGCACATTTGCCTTGGAGTACAGAGCCTAAAATGATTGACAAGGGAGGAAAGAACGAAAATATTGTCCATGGCATCGGGGACACTAACTGAGCTATAGAGACCCAGGTGATAGAATGTTCTTTCCCCGTTCAATTGTCTTCCTTTCCTTGTCGAATTTCATTGTTTGAAAAATATCACCTAGGCTTCAATGGCTCAGTTTGAGCGTTGTTAGGGCGGGTAATCCAACTTATTTTCTCATTTCCTTATTTAATTGGTTAAATCTTCGAAATAGATTTGATAAAATAACTTATAAAATACTGAAATCTATAGCTATTACATCGTCAAGAGCATATTCCAGATCTGTCAGGAAAAGCGGTTCATGTTAACTTTGAAATGTTCTATCCTCAACGTTCAACGTTCAACGCAGTTCTCTCCAATTATTATTTTACAAACTAAAATTTAACAATCTAAAAATACAACAAATTATTCATGGATAAGACGAAGTTCATATTTTTTCTACTCTACTAATAAGCAATTTTCATGTAACAACTGGAATATTGAGAGGGTGGATTAGCGGTTCCCCATTCTCCTTGAGGAAGCTTTGGTAAATCCCGCACTGAATATTGTGAAAAAAAAGGATAATTTTGAAAACTTTCTATTGCTAATCAACACAAAAATAGAACCACGTACCAATTTAACCGTCTAGCTCATTAAGTATTATGGCGTAAAACGGGTAAATAAATAACAAATAAAAAAAAACGAAAATATCGCCTTTGTCTCAAACAAATTACTCTTAATGAACCATTAATTGGTTGCGGGAGTCATTAATTATTCTTGATTAATTACTCGGTGGACGACATCACGCCTCTGTTGGGGGGAAAAAATTCAACCCCATCCCAAGCGAATCGCTATTTTTCGCAACATCCCTCTCTTGTTTTATCATCAGCTCTTATTCTAAATTTACCCCTCTTCTGTTCAGTACATTTTTCAACCCCTTTAGGAATGCCGTAATGTCATCATCAAATCGAGATTTTACGACCTGTGGTCTGTATCGATCATAACATAGTGATTGCTTTTTCCTAAAAATTAAACAGCAAAGTTTCGCAAGTAGTAGCGCTTGTTTCCAGAATGCAACTACATTCAAATATCTTAAATGGCTGTAAGGTAGTCAAAGTGGAAAAAAAGCAATTAAATTAATAACGACAACTCTACGTTTTTCCAGATTAATTAATGAAGTTTAAAGGGGAAAAAAAGGTTCGGACAATAGAGATGAATTTATTATGCAATTATCTTTTCTTAGGGAGAACATTGGAGTTAACTTTCTTACTTTAGCAGCTCCCCTAAACCTTCATTTTTTTAAACAACCATAACGGAAACCACCATCTCGTTATTACTTTTTTTTTGTGTAAACGCATTTAAGAAATGTATGTTGTTTCCAGAAAGAGGCTATTTAGAATATTTTTATTAGGACTCGCACAGAAGTATTATTATTTACTTAAAATTTTTTTTTTTTTTTTTCATTTTGTTTTTCAAACGTAATTAAAAGGAAAAGTTCAAAGGCAGCAATTCCATGAAAAAAAGAATTCGTAAGATGAAGCATAAATAAAAAGAATAAATTATACGCAGCTTTCATTTTTTGATCATTTTGAACTTCTCCTGAAACTTGACGCGTGTCATCAAAAGGGATTGTCAACCGGTTGCATCGATGATATTCAGGGCAGTATTCAATTGTACCGGATTACACCGGTCAGGTGTTTCTAATCCAATATCAACTTCACCGGTTTCCTGGAATTACGTTTATTTTTGGCTAGTTTATTCCACCGCTCCTATGTTAAAATTTCATCGGTAAGCGAACTTAATAGTAAACCAAACTTTTATTTCTCCACCTCAATCTATGAAATTCATACTATGCTCACTGCCGTTCTACTTGACTAGACAAAATGCATTTTAGTAGTCTGTATCTCTGCTCCAAATGAGACTCGATATCAAGTGGGATATCCAGAATACTTCGAACTGAAAGAATGGGTTTAATAAGTTTTAGAAAAAGAATTCGGGAAGTTGAAACATCAATAAAGGCGGCCGGAAAAAAATTAATAATCCGATGGAACACGTGGTTTGAAATAGTGGTCGCTTTCAAATTAAAATGCTTTTAGGGAATTTAAAAAGGAAGATAGATGATTGCCAAGAATGTTGTACCTTGGGATATTTATGGGGTAAACGCTTTAATTTTTCGGTTATCGCTGAAGGCCCGCCCGGTAGCGATACTCTCCCCGGCATTACAAATAGCACTACCTTCCCTTTATCTACACCCCCAATCAAAATATAAATCAAAGGCGGTTTCTATTAAAACCTGTCCTTTTAAGTTCAGAACCGGGAAAATCGAATTAATGTTTTTTTTTAATCCCCGACCAGTCGAAGTTATAACGCATAAAAGCCAGCAGGCTCCCTAGAGAGAAAGAAAATCAAAACAAATAACCCAGATGTCATTGGCGGATTAAAGATACGGCTAATGAGCGGGCATTCAAAAAGAAACGTCAAAAGTTTAACTGGGAAGCGGTCGTTGATCAAAGTGTGGCTTTCACAAAAATATTTGGGGGGTAAAAAATTTAAAGAGCGATTGTTCCTCTCGTAGGTAGCCCTCACAACGGGACCACTGAAATATGTAAAACAGGGAATTAGCCTACCTTCGAGTTTGTTATACACTTTTATTTAAATTTCCGTACTCAAGTATTCATGTATGTGACGTGGAAAGGCCTCATACATACATATAATACTCTTTTCCATGGAAAACAACTTCCTTCGTAAAATTTCTTTACCTTTAAGGCTTATGAACATGCATAATTGGTAGCAAGACAAAGAAAGCACTTAACCTGAAGGCTGAACTCCTTTTAATTTTACCCAAATCCAAAAGCTAACAAACAATTATTTTGTTAAAAATGTTTAAAAAGATCATATTTATTCAAAGATATATTTCTTAGGATAAATGCTTGACGAGTTTGAGGGAGGCGAATTGGGGCAAGTTTCGCTTCAAGTTTGACTAACTAGGCGGCGGTACATTCTCGGCATGGGAGGATAATGGTCCAACGTCTTCCATAGTAGGCGCATCATTTCAACTTGAATCTTTGAAATTCACTTCTCCAATGAAATTTATTGTGACACTCTCTGCACACGGTTTTTCGAGAGGATCGTGAGTTTTTCCGTGACGCCGTCCTTTCAGAATTCTTTTTACAGAATGTATTCGAAGGCAAATTTTCAGCTGGACCTTTAAGGAACGGGAAAAACTTGAGTTTTTTGCTGGACTTTGAGATAAATGCTTTCTGCAACGTCTTTACCCTTGTGACATGGTGACTTGGAGCATTTGTCTTTTCCTATGTAGTTCTTTTTATAGTTTATCCGATGAAAGATGAAGTTAGAAACCTGTCGAAACAATTCACGAAATATCGATTGGATATAAAATGATCCAGTGATGGCCTAAGGAGAAAAAAACACAAGTAGCCTATCAATCAACTTCAGACCCTTCATCATTTTTTTTCTCTCTCTTAAGGCGCTCTAGTAATTTTTTGGATCGGCAGAAATTGCCAAGTAGACTGTTAAGAGCGATAAGATTCCTCCTCGATCCGTATTTCCGACCTGTGTATTAAAGTAGATGGAAAACCGATTCAAGAATGTTCCGATTGAATTAACTTATGCCCCGGGAATAGGAAACTTCCTCATAAGTTTCCAACTAATGCAAATAACTCATCATCCTTCACCACTCGATATCCTTAATTGAATTATCAGTTGAACAAAATATAATTATAATTAAATTCGAGTTTGTTATTTCGATCCTCGAATTCACGCCTTCTGGCTTAACACCATAGACAATTAGGGGAAGGGGAAAAAACGATCTCGAGATTCCTTTTTTATGAGATTCCTTAATGACACAAGAAAACTTAACCACAAAAAAATTAATCAAATTCAAATAAAAAGTAGAGTAACTTAATACTTTCGCAGCTAAAAAGACGTGAAAAATATCGATTTCAGTGCTAGCTGTTGTTCGTTAAAGGAACTAACTCTGTGAACTGGTGAACGAGGAAAATTTCAATTTAGATACCGTTCTTAAATCAAAATAGACTCCTTAAAAAATTACACAAATGAGATATGCCTTTCGGATAAGATACCATTTTTCCATCTTATAATCTAATTGAAAAAATATAATTAGGAAACTAAGTGAGGGATAACTTGAGATTTTATTCATGTTTTCAATTTGAAAATGTCATTTCTTATATTTTCTCGATAAACTTAAAATCTATACACGGATACTTTGTAAGCGGATTTCGCCTCGGTGCCAGCAGTGTTCTATCTTGTGAAGCGCATTATTTACCCTCGAAAGAACCGAAATCATCATCGAAATCAAAAAGGGAAAAAGAAAAAAAAAATTGGAAAACATTTTGTTAGAGAACATTCCGCTTTGAATTTGTAACGGGGATTGGGTCGAGAGATCAGAATCCTGTCATTTGGAAAACATAAGAAGACGAGAACGCTGACAGGGATTTTTCGCTATACATGGACAAGAAGAAAATCATCGTAAATCAAAAATATAAATTATCAAATTACGTTTATTTTTTCAAAAGAAATTAACCAACTTTTTAAATCAGAAAGTAAAAATGAAAGCTTTAACTTTATCCCGTTACCTTTCAAAATGTAAGTGAAAAAATACAGAGGCCCGAATTCCATTATTTTAAGCCTTTTCGGGGTAAAAAAAATGATTCAAATACACAAGTAAGAAGGTTTAAAAAGTATGGAAACAATAACTTTTTTTAGTCCATTTTTCATTATTAAAAGTCGAATGTTTTTTCCAGTTTTAGTTTTATAAATTTTCCCCCTTCCATGTTGAAAACAATATTAAACAAGTTCAAGGGTTTTGTATCCCTGGCCTAACTTTAATAGGGTTTTAAGCTGATTGCAGATGTAGGTGGGCTTGAGTGGTCGTTTAGTCCCTCTTCGTAATAATATGTATTAAACAATTACCCTTAAGTGTAATTATTAAATAGTTCCTAATGTTAATTATGTGGTTACCATTATTTAACCCGTTTTTTGGCCGATTAAATAGCCCCAACGACGACAACTTCCTAATAAGGAGTCTCATTAGTGTTATTTATTTAAATATTGGTTAGACTCACAGCTAACAAATGTTTAAAGACTCCATTAAAAAGGGTAAAAGGGCTCATTCCATTATCGGATTTCTTTCTTCTCTAATCAATTTTAATTAAGATAAAGAGGATTTTCTTTCCTTGTGTGAACGACAGGAAAGATGTTTCTGGTTCGATTTGATTTCTAAATTGGAATTCCTTATTTGGACTTATTCTTATTTCGATTTTCGAGTTAAGGTAGCAGAAAAAAAGGGGAAGAAGCATTTTTTTTTTACCCTCCGATATTGACGAGGCAATGGTATACCGGTACAGATGTAATGGAATTGTGAGTTGTGACCCTCGTCGATCCCTCTTCGCCCGAGATCAGAGGCTAAAAATAAAATATTATTGCATGGAGTAAAATTCCAAAGGAAAGCAACATTTCAGGCAAGAGATTTTTTAAAAATATGAAATCATCACACTTTTTCTTATTTAAGCACGCTTTCTATGAACCTTTTCAGGAAACCAGGGGCGATCCGAACCGATCTTTTTTTGCGGTCGAAAGAAGGGTATCAAAACCCGTCGACAGCTGGCGATTTCCCACCACACACACTAGCCTGTCAACTGTGTAGGTTAATCGCAAGCTCGCTTCTCCCGTTTAACAAGACCCATTCACTGCGCAGCCAAGTTCTCAGAACTCGGAGAACAAATAGTGAATAGTGATCGATGAACAATAAAATAGGGAAAAGTTAGGATTCTAAAAAAAAATGTTTGAAGTAAGAAAGAATTGTACCATCCTTGTGGGTTATTTTTCTTTTATGGGTTGTTATCACGGTTTTTGGGGAAGTGTCTTCCAGACCCGTAGGGTCAAATCACTCGAACGGTTGAATAAAAAAAAATTCTTGAATCCACGGAAGACGATTTTTTTTATAGGCCGTTCTTAAACAAAAGGAAAAGTTCCTGATTTAATATCAATTCGGAAGTCAAAAGAGAATATCCTTTAAGAAAATTTCCCGGTTGCAGACGTTTATTTTGAATTGGTCTATGAATTAACAAGAAGATGGATGAATCCTCTAGCTGTAACTAATGAAGGTAAACCCCTTCTTGCCACAAGTCAGCTCGAGCTACCAGTTAGGAAGATGGATCGTCTAGCCAGGGTATCAATGGATTACTACAGGTGATCAAATGAGTATAAAAAGTGCCAAACGTCCCTTATCTCGGAAAGTTCTTAATTGGGCAAAAACGTGACCCATATGGAACATATTACCTTCCAGTTCGAGAGTGGGGCCCTTAGCCGATTACACCGGATTCACCCCGCACCGCACTCCCATGATTCCAATCTATTATTTATTGGCATCGATAAACTACGATTATTTAACATTACCTAATTCTCAATCGTTGTTTTGGGGGAAAACATTTTTTAAGGAAATTAAAAATCATTCGTTACCGTAATTTTGTAACGATTATTTACCCAACAATTTTTAAAGGAAGGTTGTTACATACAAAAAAGAATCTCACCCTTTTCTCCATTATAAAGTGACATTGGCGGTTAGCCCGCGGTTTGGACCTACCTCAATTCTCAAAACAAGTTATTATTCGCCATAATACCTCTCCCCCAGAAATTGTTGAACTTTTTTACCCTTATTTTCAATATTTTCTTTTTATAAAAACTTTTTTTTAAACAGTATTTCGGTGTTTACAGCGACCGAAAAGAAATGGACCGTCCGGCGATTAGCCCCGGTCGTGTGCTCAACACTTTTATAGCGGTCATTTACCCTCCTATCGGTTGAAACCAGGCCGAAAGATATCCCCCCTCAATAAAAATCCTTTTTGTTTAATCCTTCCATTTGCAAATACACCTTCAAGTGCTTAATCTCAAAACTTATTCTTCACTCATCTATTACATTGTCGTTGCATCAAAATAGAAAGAAAAATGTGACGTTTTGACGAGTGAGAGAAAATTGAGACTTGAGGTTGAAGAAAATTGAAAAAAAGAGAGATTTTTTATACACTCCTAGCACCGTTCGAGTGTTGATACTTCCATAAGAAGTTATTGTGATACCCTCCACGGGATTTTTGGGGAAGGGTCTTCCAGACCCCGGGGGTCAAATCGTATATTGATCTTTACCGATCTCAATTTTGTCAGTGGCTCCGGCCGGCCGTCCGTAGCATGAACAAATTCAAATTGAAATTCCCTCTTTTATACTTCCCCCTCCTCAAACATCCCCTCCGTTATACTTCCACCTCCTTGAACTTCCCCTCCCTCCGTTATACTTCCCCTCCTGTATTGCCCCTTCTCTTTAAGGAAGTTTTCGTTGGAAGCTCTTCAAACTATTACTTTTATCGATTCCAACAAGAGTAACAATTTTATAAAAATAATTCTTTATAGATTGTAATTATGTAGACAGTTACAAGTTACAACAGGTAAAGAAAAGCATCCCCTTGTGGTTCCCTTCCGCACTCATCAATGAATTCAGTTAAAATCAAGGGCCTATTCATATGGAATCCCTCGAGATGAATATTTTTAACTCCGACTTGGGTAAAAAAAGGGGGAGTTTTGTTTGGAATTTCATTTGTATTTCTCTCTCTCTTCCTTCGACGAATTTATTCACCGGATTTAACATTCTCGATATCCAGTGGAATCAATCAAATTTAATTAAACAAATATTTGAGGGAAGGGATTTTACTAGAGCAATGCGTATTATATTTCAACGCATAAAAGCTACGTTGCGTTTGCGAATAGAAAGGATTTATAGGATTTAATTTAAAAAATCTACTTAAAATCTCCTGTAAACAAATGAGGAACTTCCTTAACGAGAAGAATACTATAGGAGAGGAAAATTTTAAGACGGCGGAAGTAAAAAAAATTTTTTTTCTTCCCACATTGGAATCAAAAAAAGATTTTGCCGGATGCCCATCACGACTTTGGTGAATCTCTTACACCTACTATGAAAAAACAAAAAACCAGTTTCGCCGAAAATTCTTTAAAAAATATACCAACGCTTTTGCCGGAGCGCAGTTTTTAATTGTTTTTTAAATCTAATAGACGTAAATCCGCCACTTTTCTAAATTCATAAATTGCTCTGGCGAAATTCTAGTTCAACCAATCAGAAGGGTTGTGTTAGAATTCATGCAAATTGGCGGCATACAATTTTTTAGGACGAAAAATAGGCCGGGGGATACTATTCCCTTCCGCCCGTGATGAACGTCTCACATTTCTCCCTATTTACTATTAAAAAAATTCAAATTTTTTTTCCCTGCAAATATTCTAAAAAAATGCAAGGATTAATGTAAAAATGAGTGAAAGTAAGTAATACGCAAAAAAAACTTTGGTGGGACGGCCAGCCGGAACCACAGACAAAGTGGAGATCGGAATAGATTATCAAGAGCATACTGGGTCTGGAAGACCCTTCTCGAACCCCACACGGAGGGTAAAACAATAAATTATTTTCAGAATCAGATTTTCATTTTAAAATGTCAAGTTTTTATTTCACCTCACCTATTTTTCGAACGTCAAAATTGGAGCCGAATATGGTTGTTTATGGGTCGGATCCTCCTCAACACGGATCGTATCCTAGGCATGTTAAGCCCATAGCTTTGTCTCTTCCCGAGAGTTAATTCTATACCGCCGGACACTTTAACGTCATCAAAATTAAGTTTCATAATTAAAAAGACCCTCGATAAGTCAAGCGTAATTGAAAGCATGTATTTGCTATAGAATAAATATTTATATATATATAAAATTTATTATATTTTTTTTTTACTTTTCGTTCTTCCCTTTTTCGCCCTCAAAAGACAAAGCGTGAAAAGCCGCTTGCTTATCGAGATCACGTAGGATTCTTCGGAAGAATTCTAATAACAAGTTCGAGTGAATATTAAAGGTGATACCACGAGAGGTATAGGATTAGGTTATGATTTTGAGGGATTTTCATTTTCTTGGCTATTTTGCAAGAAAAAAAATTTTGAAAAATCTAAGCTAAAAATGATTTAAACTATTGTATTAGCAAATTTTGGATTAAACTTTTTCCAGGAATGAAGTTAAAAAGAAAGGATAGGGGAACTCTGAGAACTCGAATTGAAGTCCCATCATCTTTAGAGAGTATCACAATAACTTTATTTTTTAGAAAGTTAGAAAAAGGGCAAATCGTAATAAAAATGTTAAAACTTACTATTTTATATAACTCTTTAACTTCATTCATTATTCAAAAGTCAAGGAATGCCTACCTTTTGATCGTTATAAATATTCATTGTTTACATTTCTAATTTGAATTACAAAGCTTTTATATTACTGCCCATTTATGACACCCTCGTGACGTTTTCCTTTTCTGGGGACATTTCTATTAAGCCTTTTGTTTATATAGTAATTTGTTTAAATCCCCAAAAACCGATTAATTTTATAATAAATTAAAAAAGATGGGTCGCTTTACAATTTTCCACCCCCATGAACTTTTCATTTACTTCTGGAACATTTTCGAATAATTTCTTGTGATAGTTAGTTTTGGATAATTTCGATAGGTAGAATGGAAGGTTTTATTTAACAAAATAAAAGGAGCTCTTTGTTTATAGAGAATGGTTTTAATAAGGGTGGGCCAGTCAAATCGTTTGTTAAGATAATAAACTGAATGGTGGGAAGGGAGTTAAAAAAGGCCATTAGCCTACTGATAACTATTCGAGCCAAAAGGGAAAAGAGGCTCCGCAAACATTTAGAAGAATAAACATATATTGCGGTTATCTTGTATGTCTGCTTTCACGGCCACTGATTGCTAGAATTAATGTCTTCCTGGGGGTTGGAGAACGGCTAAGGGTAGCGTTGGGTAGATAGTAATTTGCAACCACTGAGCTTATTAGGACGGTCTCGTTTCTCTCTAATTAACATCATCGCAGGCCTTTTCTTTTCCTTTTGCTCCCGAAGCAAAGCTCTTAAAACGATGACTTTCCGCTGTAATTAGTTGCCCTTAAATTTATAGTTATTATTTCAGTTTATAACGGGACTTTTTTTTAAAGTTTGCTTTTTTTAAGTTGGTTGGTGATCAAGGATTCACGCATAAGAGGTCGAGGGTTCATATCCCCGTTTATCCAAAACAGGAAAAAAAGGTTTTTTTTTCTCTCAATAATTGCGTGGCTTAGTGATCGAGGACTCTGAATCAAGCAAAAGAGGTGTTATCCATCATTTATCTAAAGCACAAGATTTCTGAGGCTGATTAGGCGAAGCCCTAAGAAAATGGCTCCTGAATAAAAATAAAAACATTCTGATTTAGTCAACTGTAATTATAAGAGGGATTCTTCGTCTGTTATTTAATAATCTTGATGAAGGTATAATTGGGCTGTTTCGATCAAAATTTGTAGTGCTTCTTAATGAAGCATTGGTACGAAGGTAATAGGAAACGTTTCATTAATAAGCAAGTTCCACTAACGCCGGAAATAATCTTATTAGAAGGGCTATATCCCACCAAGTCGACTGTTATCTCACACCCTGATTAAACTAGGTAGTTAATTGATTCCGAACAACTAGAAAGTTAAATAGATCGGATTTAAGATAGAAGCATTCGATCCGTAAATTCTCCGCTTTGACTTTTCACTTCCTTTTTTTTTTAAACCCACTTGAGCAGTCTTGCAAATTAAAGCTCCTTTTGTTCTGGGTTATTTACTTCATTTCAAAAGCTTTTCACTTTTTTAAAACTAAACTCTTTAATCCTCTTCGCCTTTTTTTTTCTTTATTTATGCTCTAAAAAATATATTATGGGTTGCAAAAATTGACTATTCGGGCAAATTTTTTTTTTCCATATTTTTCCATTTTGTTGTATACTAGATGGTGAATTTTAACATTTTTAGTCTAAATCAATTTTCTAAATAGATCTGTAGGCCTATTTAAAAAAAAACCCTTTTAGGATGTTGCAAATCATTATCTAAAACAAAGTTTAAAAGGATTAGGATTATCCATAAAAGGGTTATAGGAAACGGGCGGTTCTGTTTGGTAGGAGTGGTATTTGAGGGTTGAACTATAATATATCATCGGCAGATCGTGTGTGGTTATGAGCGTACTTGGGCCACTCACTCCGAATCTCCTCCCTCCCTTCAATTCCAACATCGCACCCAACCTTCACCGAAAACAAACAAAAGTCTTAAAGCCCGACTGAAACTTGTTTTTTTCTTTTCTTAGAGTTAGAACCAAATACAATATCATTCTAAAACTAAATCATTTTCTGAGCTGTTAAAACATTTTTGTAAACGTATGAAATGACAACTTGTTTTGCTGTTTTTAAAAATATTGTGTCAAAAATTAAATTTTCCAAAGCAAATAAAAAAAACTTAGATTTTTCCATCGAAGTGGGGGTTGATTAATTTTTATTTAATAAATTTTTAAAAACGTTTACTGTGTAAAAAGATCAATAAATTGGTTTTAGAAAAAAAATTCGTTTATATATTTAAAAAAATATAAAATGTTTCTTTACAGGGTGGAGGATTTTCAGAATAAATTTTAGGGAATGAAATTTATTTATCCGTAAACGAGGTTGAGCACTTGATTTTTTTAAATTAAACGTAGGTGGCGGAGGGAAAGCCCATCGTGCGAGCGGAGAGAGAGCCTCGGAAACCAAATAAACTCCCTTCTGTTAGCCAAGCACTTGGCCGCGCGGCGTCGGGGGTAAAAAAATGCGCTCTTTTTATTTAATGAATCCAACGCTTTACCCTCTCAATCCCTAAAACAAAAACATTCTCCGACGGTGTATTTTCCGTTAACAAAGGTGCTCCTTTTTTTCCCTGCTCACCCTCTTCTTTCTCCTTTTTTTTTCTCACAACCTTGCTTTTTTTTTCTCCTTGAAACTTTTTCTCATGCAAATTTACGAATTAACATTTTCAGCGTGTTTTAATAAAATTTTTGGACGTTAAAATGTGCTTCGATTTCATATTCTTATTGAAGTATTCTAAGAATTTTGCTTCTCACAATTGATAATTTTTTTCCTTTATTCCTTTGTTAACCGTCACAATGAGGGCACAGATGGAGGCACTCGCCATATTGCCATCGCGTTCTTTTAAGAGCAAACTCCATAGGAGTGGCCACATTCATTGGTAAGGAATAGCGATATTACGCATTACTAAATAAAGTCCACTAACAAACTCAGAGCAGAAGAAAAACTTGTCGGAAAAAAAGTTATTTTTATCGATTTTTCATTAAAGGTATGAATAATTCAAATTTTGTGCACACACGTTCGTTTTTAAAAAAACCATCCTGATTTTTCATTAACAGGTTCTCAGAAAAAAAAAATCTGAAATTACAGCGAGGTGCTGGATAAAAATGAAGGGCTAAAATTTTGTGTACTGCAAGGGATAAAAAGGCTTGTAAATGGTAAGGAAAGCTGGTGGAGGATCCGAGTGTATTACACGACACAATCTTACCCGGTCATTTGTTGGTACATGAGAGAAATCCCCTCCTATAAACCGGAGTAAACGGATTTCTCCAATGGGTGCACAGTGGATTGAAGAAAAGAAAATGAAATTTTCTCCCAGCACGGCAAAAGTACAATTACTACCTTTTTTATATTTTATTTTTGATTCCGTGGTCCTAGGAAGCATAAAATGTTCAAGATTGAAAAGCGACTTTTGAATTGTTAAATTGGTTTCAGGTGATTCGAATCCTGTCGAGGTTCGACGTAAACGTCGGAAATCGTCTGAATTTAAAGGAATGGTTTGATTGAGAGACAGCAATCGATATTATTCTCTCTGCCGGCCAAATTTCCGAAATGCAAATTCAGCTTACTATCCGCAACCGAGTTCGAATAATCATTGAAAACAAAGGGGAAGGTACATCAATCAATTGTCACCGACATATGGCATTGACAACTATGCACCTACAAATTTACTCATGAATCATTTACCACGATGGCCTCTTCCACCACATCTTCCGGAAGCAAGACCTGACTTGCTCAAAAAGGTTGACAAGAAATTTTTCGAACCTTTTCAATCGCATACATTTTTCACACGTTAAAAGATCTAATGCAAATTCGAATAAAACCCTATTATCCGGGTATTAAAAATTGGAGGTTCATTTCGATCAGAGACCTGTTAATTAAAACAACGAAAAAATTATATAATTGGGAAAATTTCGACCTCATTGTTAGATTCAAACCAAATAAACTTTTCTTCGTTATCAAGTATGTATGAAGATTTCGGGCACAAAAATAATTTTCAATTGTTCATTCCTTCATTGAAAGGTCGATTCAATAAAGTTGAATAAAATTACAACAAAAGGGAAGTTTTTAAAAATAATTGGTTCTGTAAATTCTTCGTCTGCTTAAAGTTTGTTATTGGGCTATAATAATAAAGGAGCTTTTTTCTTAGAAACAATTTATTATTTCCCTATAAACACAGGATAAAATAATAATGGATTTAAAAAAACTCATTAGATTCTTTTTAATTGGAGTAGGGATAAAAATTGTATCATTCTCAGCAGGTGCATCATAAAGTAAAAATATGAATATATATGAATAATGAAAAACTTCATAATTTTCATGAATATATTA